>JAEAOA010002072.1:790000-997500 GCA_016746295.1 Potamilus streckersoni
AACTTTTTAGTAAAGTATACTTTATTTAAATCTCAAAGTAAAGTTATGAAATATCAGTAAAGTTTACAACGGACTAGAGCCATTCGTACAATAATTTTGAGAAGTACCAAATATATCTAGTGAAGAGGTTATAATTTGATCATCCTGGAGGACTGAGCAGGTTGTTGAGCTCATAAGATGGGAAAAAGATGGAGTGAGATTGATGAAGACAACCACGTGGACACATTACTTTGCAGAACTTGTTTTTCTTCTTGCATGCTTCCTAGCATCATTTACGCCTCCGACATAGGTGGTATCTGCCAACAGAATATCAGTTGATTCAATGAATCGCTGGTCCACTAATTTACCAGCTAGTTCGAAACATTTTGTATCTGTATTTTGACTGATAATGTTTGTGTGATTGGACAAACGAGAGTGTTGTTATTTAAACTCAGTAAATTCTTCGGAAAAAAAAAGAGTTTATCAAAATTATGCTTTTGCAAAACGTAAAATTTCCCATATTTATTAGAGTACCTTGTGGCAAATCATTAGTTCTGGTGGTATGTAGTTTTAAACAGTTGCCAAGGTCTTTACTTTCGAAGGCATTTACATTCTGCATGTAAACCGCAATCTTATAATGTCTAAATTGCAGCGACAGGTTTTCAAAAATTGAATTTTAACGAGAGTGGGAAAGTTATATTGGTGTCATTCAAACTTAATAGATTCCAACGTTTATAAACACCGCTAACGTACACTAAGGCATCATTGGATTGCAGGTCTTATAAGAAATACTTACATCCAAAATTGAATAGTTTGACAACATACAAAAGCTATGCACTTCCAAAAGTGAAGAGTTTGAAAGCGTGCAAAAACTGAGCACAAAAGGTTTTCACAACGTAAATATTTCAATAGCGATAATGAGTTTTACAATTTGAAAAATACACGTAAATATTTTTTTTATAAACAAGTTAATCGACAAAAAGCAGAGGCGATAACTTATCAGCTATTGTGCAGGATATTATTCATTTTATAGCATAATCAGTTTCATCATGCTTAAATTTCACATTTCGTGACTTTTCATCGTTTTCTCAAAAGTCAGGCACTAAATTTCTATCAATAGTTTCCACCCCAAACACTCTGAAAACAATCATAACACCCCCACACCCCAACACAAAGCTTATTTTAAAAGAACATATATGCTGAATAGTGGTTGGACCATTAACTGGTTTTCAGAAGGCTTAATTTATAATGAAATATTAATTATTTTTTGCTGATAGCCGTTGGAAATTTCTTTATTTAAAATTAACAAGGTTAACAATTATTGGAACATACATATTTCTCATTCTCTAGAAGCGACATAATAGTCCTGGTGGCTTGATGTTTGATAAGGAAGTCTTGTACATTTTAACTCTCTCTTCCAATAAACAATTTGCAAATCGACTATATCCGGATCACGTGAAAAAGTACACCAACTAACACTATGAAATCGATTTGAATCGGTAGGCAAGATCACGACAAAATGGTGCGTCAATAAAAGCGCACAACAAAAGTATCAGTTAGTAGGAAAGCGGTACAAAAGAGCCAGTGGACAAAATAGAGAGCTACAAAGAAAGTATAAACTATTTGAATTAAAATGGGCACACAGCCAGTCATGAGTATATATGAAAGTTCAAAATAATCTGAGTAGAGGAAATTGTCATTGGTATTAATTTTATTCCCTTCAACTGAAAACCATTCCAGCAAACTACTGTTAAACATGTTCCATACACAAATCAGTTGGATTTAAAGTCATATCACTGGAAAAGACCAAGAGTAAAAATAAAATAATAGATTTATTGGTTTTAGATTCATGCACTTTTCGATATAAATATAAATTAAGGATAGGGCAATATAGTTACGTACAGGAAAGGCAATATGTACAGCTTGTTGTCATGCGGAAGATGGAATAGTCATCTAGAAGTCATGGCACTATAAAACATTGCCATGATTAAAGTTAAAAATGTTATCGAACACGTAAAATAAAAAAGAGCTGGGACATCGCAGGAAACAACGCATCAGATCATCGCTACCATCGATACAGATAAGAAGAAGAGGGCAGCATGCTCCATTGCCAAACCAGACCAATCTATAGGAATTTTCGATCCAAGAAGAATACAAAAAGACTTTGAGAGAATATTTTTTCTTTATATACGGCAGTGATGCAGGTCATCAGCGAGCACTAATTATTTTTTCTCAGCATAACGTGACCTAGATCTTTTAGCAGAATCTCTTCACTGGTATGCATATTATACATTTAAACCAGTACATTTATAGCATCTACGTAGAAATGTGCAGTACAGTGATACCAATTGTTTTGTACTAATGACTGGACGTAAAATAAAGAAAAACTATCGAGTCTTTGACGGATATATTCTAGCTCCAGACCGATTTCAAACATGTCTCTCTTCGATCAATTTCGACTACATAAGCACAGGCTCAACAAAAGGGATGTATCTTCCACTTCAGACTCTTGCAAAAGATACATGGATGGAGCAGATATACTTGAACGACTCTGAATTGCCTTAGCAGTTCGCAAGCATGCTGTCTTAGCAGCTGTTCCAGTTCCAAAAACTGATCGAGTCTTCATACTTCCAGAAACTTTGGTGAATCTAGAGGACAAATCCATCGAGAGACCTCTAGCGGGATGCTCGACGAAAAGCTATTTTCTCTCTGAATTTGGAACACTTACAATACAACATTTCACAATGTGCCTAAAACTGGTAAGTCACTGAACTCAGCCAATTGCTTAGAATTTCACTAAAGTTCTTGAAATAAAACAATGATTCAATACAACTATTCCGGAGCAGTTAAATGCTGGTTAACAATAATACAGCAGCCAGGATCAATGACGTTATGAAAGATTATTAAAATCGACAAATGTTGGATTATTTAAGCAGATTAACCTGACATTTAATTCAGTTTATCTGCACGCATGAAAACGCATTCTCTGACTATATGTATTTATGATTTAACTTTAGCTATAAATATACATTAATATGATAATTAGTACATTTCCTTGCTCATAAAATATTGTGCCGTTATTTTGTCGCTCGCCCTTTGACCACTCTTTCTTTTCTCGTGCGCAATAACTGAAACTCTCTTTTGTGGCGTGTTCTTATTGTTTTGTCAGTAAAAATGATTTAGATTAGAGCACAATAGTGACATCGATGAGTATAGTCTTAATCATTCATTCGGATTCTGTAAATGAAGATTATTTGGTCATTGTTGTTCCGAAGCTGGTAGGGGTGAGAGCACAATCGAATGAGATATTTCTACTTTTGGAAAAAGTCCACAAAAGAGATACATACTTTTTTTCGATAAGTATGTATCTCACACCTATTTAGTTACTGAAGTACTGTTATTATTTAAATATGGGAAAAAGAGATAAGTACGGAAATTAATTTACTTTGTTGACCATTGCTCGTAAAGTGTACAGCGTATAATGATGGTAGTGGCTGACTATTATGCTAATAGGTGCGGGCAGCAGCACATTATTGTTACGAGAAATACAAGATTTACGCGTATATACAAAATAAACCACGGGGAGGGTTAGACCTCTGCAAAACCAGACCACGTCAGACAGTGTAGTAGTAGATGAAAAGGCTGATTCTGGCGCAAAAGTTATCCCCATCCTCAAAACAAATACAAATTACTTCTCTTAAGACCTTAAAACACCAAAGTTTTTTCACCTACACAAAAACTAAAGGCTGATTCTAGCGCAGATATAATTGTATAAGGTAATTACCTCTCTCAGTAGATGAAAAGGCTGATAATTGTATAAGGTAATTACCTCTCTCAGTAGATGAAAAGGCTGATAATTGTATAAGGTAATTACCTCTCTCAGTAGATGAAAAGGCTGATAATTGTACCAGAACGGTGCAGGTCAGTTCACAAGTAAGTGATATTATATCTCATCACCAATGATTAATGTTTCAACTGATGATATTAAAAATATTTCATTATCATGGTGATAGAGACTAAACTTTACTTTACCGCTCACATGACGACGGGACTCAAACAAAACTTTCATTTCTAGTTTGTTTAGAGGATATTTTTTGTCGATAAAATATACTTTTGACCGATCAAGATCAATTGTAAGTTTAGTATATTTTTGTTGACTAATCGGATCATGAAAGTTTTTTAATTCCACTAACATCTTTTGATACAATTGTTCGATATAATTGAAATACACACTGTTATCAGATCTGATGAGCGAAAGTTTTAACTTGTCATGTGTTCCATTAAAACATATACCTGATGTTTCATTATTAAATTCAACTGTCAATTGTTTACCGTCCATCATTAGATATTTAATGTTACTATTATAGCTATTTGTTTTTGTCAAATTTTCAAACATTATTTTATAAGTTTAGATAAAATTTTAGTTTGCAAAGATAATGTCAAGGATAGATCTATCATCATGACAATACCCAAGGGCAAATGTATCTACCTCATTTTCACAATAGCGTTTATCATCAAAATTACTCAATCCACGTTTGATAATGACATCTGTTTCAAGCTTATGATGATTTGTCCGTATAGCCATTGATCTTATAAAACTAACACCACCACGAGCGCCGAGCGCATACTTGTAGTCATCAAATTTCATAAACTTTTTAACAAAATCACGAGGCAGACCTTTTGCTTTTTTTGTTATTTTATTATTGTCTAACAATACGGCATACATTTTACTACGTAATCCGATAAAGTATTTGATAGCGATCGAGTTCATTTCATCTTTGAACTTACCAATAACCTTTTTGTTTGTGTCGTCATGAAATTTACTGTCACGTGGGTAATCAGAAAGATCAAATAGATATCTATTATCATGTATATCCTGATAGACGTCCTCACATTCGATTTCATATACGAGCGAATCAGTATCAGTAAATAATAATCTACTGGCCGGCCATTGATTTTTAACAAAATTATAATGAAAATCATACATCAGCCACTTTGATAAATCTAACACTGAAGCTCCAACGTAGATCGGCTTGTTTAGTTTTAGATTTGTCTTTCGTCGCTGTACTGCGACAAGATTTTCATTAAATATTTTCATGCTCACAAAATCATCGTCTGACACAAGTTTGTTTCTGCGATTGACATCATTGACTAGTTCGATATTTACGCGTTTCCTAATATTCTCCATCGTCTTACCAAAAACAGAATTGTTCATCAGTTTGAAAAAGTTTTTCTCAAAATCAGTTTTTGCCGCAGCTCTTCTTGTAGTGTTCGAGTTAATATAACCTCTCATCCACGGCGACTGATTAAATTTTAGTACACGATGAACTTTTCTCAACACAAGACCAGCATCGACTGCTTGTTTTAAAACTTTATAATGCAAAACATAATTACGTTTATTAAGCAAATTTGGTACTAGTTTCTTGACTATAGAATTTTGTCTTGGTGATGCTGACGCCTGTTGTTCTTCAGATAACAAACTATAATCTTTTATCATTGATTCTGCGCAGAAAGGGTAATCGTTATGTAATCTGTGTAGTGAAATAGGATAATCGAGATCAACTTCAACGAAATAGGAAACATCGTCGGGTATCTTTTTTTCTGTCTCTGATAGAAATTGATCAGCCGTGATCCAATGAAATCCACCAAAAGGCATTGGTTCTGCCATCGAATACCCGTACAAGTTATTACAATCTAGATATATGATATACTTCGAAGGAAGGTCAGGATTATACTCTTTCAAATATTTGTTGTTTGCTTCAGCATATTTCTTCGTTATCACACTAATACCGCCTCGGATACCTTTCTCAATAAAATTGAACATATCAACATCAGTCAGTAATTCCAACCTTACCTTACTAAACTTTAATAGAGCATCCCATGACAGTCCGGGGGCAGAATAATACCAACACGGATCTAGTCCATAATTATTATAACTCACTTCTCGAAAACTTTCAAAAACATCTGCTAGTAATAACACGTCAGTTTTCAAGTACAAATCATGATAATCACCAAACACCTTGCAATCAAATCTATTCCAGATATCTTGTGCGTATTTGTAATCGTCATCGGTGATATTTTCATTTTTGAGTTGCGAGTAAAATTTCTCTTTGTCAGGTAAAGATGTTTCATCAAATTTACTCCAATCGTCGAGATACTCGTATGGAAATACTCCTTTTTTGGTCAGTAAATTAAATTTGTCTCCAAAACAGTCTTGTAGGTTATCAAACTTACTACCGGCGCAAACAGCGCTGTTTACTAGCTCATCTAACGATGCTGCCATAAACTGCAGGCTGTCAATGAAACGTAATTTGCCTAGCGTAACTGACATATACTTTTCAAAATTATTTGGAATGCACTTGATCGAGTTGTCGAGTTTTAAACGAGATTTTACATCAGGATCACCAAAAGCTTCTACGATAATGTGGCTGTCATATCCTCGAAAGTTGTGAAGAATAACTGGAATAAAATCTGGAGCATGAAATTTCAAATTACAATGATCATGAGCCGCTCCACGATACTGTCCGGTCAAATGACAATGGTCATGTACTTTTTTGTTGTCAGGGTCAAAAGCTTTTTCACAAATATGACAAATTTCCGCTTGCTCGTGATCGGATTTTTGTTGTGGTGTTAGTTTAATCATTGGAGTTACTCTTTTCAAACAATCAAATATGTTATCAACTTCGTTAATCAACTGCTTGAGAAGCCAGACAGCTGGATTTTTACCTCGATATAATTTGATTGGTTTAGATAATCTCGAATCAGCATAACAAACTATCTTGTAAGCTACTCCACACGGAACATGATTTTGAACTTTTCTTGTACTCGATTGGTTGGGATTATTTTCTGCGCTAAGTACAGGCTGAAGTAGGCATTCGAAATCGGCGTACACAACGAAAGGAATTTTTAGTTTGTGGTTATAATTGACAAAATACAATAAACTATCTTTTTTAGATGGCATCGTTATTCGTTGTACGTCACTACAGTACTGCAAATGCTTTTGTAATGTTTCATTGTCTGTACAACCGTGCAAGCAGCGATAACAAAAGAACTTTTTCTTGTTATTTTTATTGTACTGTTTACCAACTAGTCCATTGAAGTTTTTGATCCAAACGTAATGATTTTTATAAAACAGTAAGTTTATAGTCGATTGTGAAGCTTTTTCTGAAATATATCTGGGATAGACGTTTTCTTTTTCATCTAGTCCGAAAACGTTAATCGAAACATTATTTTGCTTTTCAAACTTTGGTATTTGATTTTCTGCCACTGGAAAGTTGATATCCTTAAAATTTAATTTTGATACGTGACTAATATACTTCTCAACACGACCAGCGTCTTTTTCTACTGGAAATAGCGCAGAAAGAACAGCCCATTGAAAACATTTGTCATCAACGTTTTTCACGTTGATGCAGCATTTTTTATTTTTTATTTTTGGTGGCAGGTCGATATACCCAGCGCTATTAGGGCCGCTGCCGCGTAATGCGTCATATTTCATTGTGTGAAACAAAATTTCTTTGATTATTTCAAACTTCCAACCTGAACCAGATTCGGTAAATTCTTCTATTTTTTCCAAATTTCTTGGTGTATTTCATTAGATGGTGACAAAAGATCAGTCCCAAGCAAAACGCGCCTTGATTTTGCATTAATATAAGGGACTGTAGTTTCCGTTTTAGTAGATTCTTCCGTCACAAGTAGTTTTGAAAATATAACACGATATTGCACTAACAATCTTAAACCCTTGTGTTTTTCAAGCTCACGTTTTACAGTCGTCTGTAGCAGATGAAAGAGATTTGTTTCAGAAAAATTTACTAAAACGTTTTGATTATCAAACTGATAACTATTGTCAAAACCTGTAAAAGCAGTCGCTATTTTATCAGGTTCTCCCATAAGACTTCTCTTGGCTATATCACGCAATTTCAACATTATTATATTATAATATAATCTCTAATTGATAATTTACCGCACACTGCGCATGCGCTAGAAAAACAATTAGAGATAAAAAAATATCACCTATAATATAATGACAGTAAATCTGACAAGCGCACGTGAGCAAGAGGTATATCATGTTTATCCGAAGTACAACCTGTACGCTGGAAATGCACTTGGTTCGGTTATTAATATCATTACTGGAATATCTGTTGGTAAAGCAACGTCAGCGGGTTATACGATTAGTGTAAAGGGAGATAATACTGAAAGAATTACGATGTTTAGAAAAGATTTTATTTACACGTTATTTTGCGATGACATTCCAGAGGGGAAACGAGTATATCATTATAACGGTAAAGTCACTGATGATAATATTGAAAATTTATCCTTACAAGACGAGTTTCAGCCGCATCCGGTCTTTGATTTATACGAGGCTAACGATCGCGGTATTATTAGAAACAGAAAAACTAAAAAAGTTCTTAATAATATGAGCAATATGGGATATATCAGTGTGACTGTTAGAGGAACATCGACAGATCGAGTTTGTTATACTGGTCATAGGTTTGTTTACGAGGTGTTCAACAGATCTATACCCAATGGTCTGGTTATTAATCATATCAATAATGTAAAAACAGACAATCGATTGGAAAATCTGGAGCTAGTGACCCAACAGGAAAATGTGAGTAAAGGACAAAATAGTAATGGTATTAATTTTAGATGCCCCATAAAACCTGTTATTTCGTTAAACCTTGAAACGGATGAGGAGATCAAATTCAAATCAATTACAGCTGCGGCGAAATATTATAATATAAATCCCAGAGCAGTAAAATTTGTAGCTGATGGAGCAACAAAATCAGCTTTTTCAAACAAATATGATGCTAGTATTATTTTTAGATATGATGATTAATTATATTTTGTAATTCGGTTTTAGTCAAACAATGATGAGCAAATGCTATAATATCATCGCAATCAAATTTTAGCGTCGTTACTGCACTTTCATTAATTTTATTTTTTTCTGCTTCTGTTAGTAATATTTTATGAGAATCACCTTGCATTACAATAACGTCAACGGAATATGAACTATAACCCGACAAGCATTTTCTTACCGCTTCGGTCAGTTCGTGGTAGTTTATTATATTAACTTTTTGGTGATATTTGACCTTGTCAGTCATCTTATAACAACAAATTAGATAAAAAGTATATTATAATATGGATATGATGAAACGACTCGTTCAACTATACGAAGAAGATACTAGCGACAAAGTCGCCAGCGATATCAGCGATAAGGTCTCCACAATCTCTAATGATATGATAGACAAATCTGTTGGTTATAACGAAGATGATATTTTATATAACAACGAGTCTGATGATGGTGAAATAGTCACCGTCGTTAACAGATATAATTATAGCAGACCAACCACTGGAAAATATAATGTCAAGTATCACATTGCTAAAAAAATTATAAAATTTAATTTTACCGTTACCGAACAGCAGGTATTTTTACAGTTAATCAGACCTTTTTTAAACATCAAAATTCCAGACCGACAGAAAAATATAAAATTTGATTTCATCTTTGTCAAGATTTTTAATCTAATGACGATCTCTGACGATCGCAGACAATATCTAATATCATTATGTAAACCAGTAAAATGCAAATCTATCAAACGAAAGTATGAGGAAATTTATAATAGCATTATTTCACAGTCGATAAAATCGACCGGGTTGGAATCCAGCTGTTAAATTTATCACTATACCCACGCCATTTGACTAAACTTTTACCTCCTTTTTTCCTAATCACTTTTTCGATAACGAAAACATCTTGTTCAGTTTTTTGTAGTTCTTGTTCGTAAAAACTACCTACTATAGGCTCACCTGCCAGATCTTTTAACGCGTACGTTACAGGTACTGTTAAGAGTACTTTATCAACAACAAATACTTCTTCGCTCCAGTTTGGAGTAAATCCTTTTTCAAATATCTTTTTAGTCAAAGAGATTCTAACTTTATCACCGACCTTAAATTTATGTCTGCGGTACATGTTTTCGTTTGCTAATATTGGATTTTTGATAGCGTCATTGGGTGACATTTTGATGGTTCGATGTTTCGTGTTATTATATTCGCCTACGATTTGAGAAAGGTCATCGATGTACCTGTTGGTGTTTTTAGCTGTCATATGTTTGTGTAATTTTTCGTTTAGCGTGCGATTAAATCTCTCGACAACAACGCTTTTGCCTTCGTTTCCTGTAACGTATTTTTTTATATTATTTTGTTCTAGAAACTGTTCAAACTTTTTGTTAAAAAACTCGGCTCCATGATCAGTCCAGATTTTGTTTGGTTTTCTTTCAGTACTCGTTATTATCTGTTTTAGCGCATCAGTGATTGACGTTCCTGTTTTATCTGAAACTGGCACACTAAAAGCGTATTTGCTGAAAACATCTATAACGTTAAACAAATACTTCTTTGGAGCGCCATCAGCGCCAACGTTAAACTGAGCCAGATTGGATACATCTACCAAATCTATTGCCCAGATATCATCTACAGCGTTTGCAACAACTTTGCGTCTCGGAAACTTTTTTTTTTAGGTCTGTGTAGTTCGACTGCAAGATCATCGTATAATTCTTTTCCGAGTCCGAGTTTATATTTTGCTCCTATCATTCCTTGAACAAATCTTCTATCAAAACGTTCTCGTAGATTTGTTGGCTCCATATCATGTAATTCGTCTAACATTACTTTATCACAATCTGCTTTTGAGTTTTCATGATCACGATAACAGATATCATGACGCATTGCTATTCCATCCACTTGATTATAAGGCTCTTGTCCTGGCAATGGATTGTCGTTTTCATCTAGTTGTTGATCTAGCGGATTGTAAGGACCTGCATACCGATGACCAGGCAAAGTCCAACCGCCTTTTGGTTTTGGTAATTTTCCAATTAGTTTATGTATATCTATACCTAACCCTATTATTTCTCTGTTGTTACAACGTTGACAGTACGTAATGATTTTATCTTGTTCTATGCAAAGATCTTTGTCACAATCACAATTGCATTTCATTTTATTTTATTTTGTTTCATAAGATTAATCGTCGATCAAATAACTCTATCAACGCTAGATCCTACTTGTTTTTTCAAAAACATACTTTTCTTTCTACCACAGATTGCACAAATACTTTTTAACATCGTTCTATTATTTTTCGTTTTTTCCGTCATCTCATCCTTGTTCTCTGTTTTAGTTTTGCATTTGAGACAGTATGTTGACATTATTATATCAAGGAGTTTAGATAAAATTGATTGCAATATTATCATTCGCATGAGAAGGAAGCTCATCAAATTGTAAAATAAACTTCAAAAAGTTTTTACTCCCAGAGCTTTTACTCTGGTGCATTTGTCTGACAAACATGATACAATAATAATCACAAGCTGATGTTCCAATCGGCTGTAGTTGATTAGACGAATAATTTATTTTATCAAATTTTTTAAAAATATATTTTTTTATGAGATCGCTTGGAGGAAGTCCGAACGAATCAAAATAATTGTTATCGTGGACAGCAACCCAGTGGGTGCCAGAGCCATCATTGAAGTTTTCAATATTTACAACACAAGAACCGCCTGTTGGTACGTCATCGAGTTCATCCTTGGAAAATACTCCTCGAAATCCAACAACGTCCTTCAATTTTTCAATGATGTCAAAATTGCTCAATAACGTCTGGTCCCTGGTAGAGTTAATCCGCGTCCGATTCCTAGTAAGTTTGGCAGCAGACTTCCCGCTAGTCCCGCCAAAAGTGGAACGAAAGGAATAATTCCTCCTTGTTTTGTTTGTTTGCGTTTTGTTGTTTTCTTTTTTTTCGATGATTTTGTTTTTTTCGGCGACTTTTTCGTTGGCATTTTATTTTATACTGTTACATAAAATTAACGATAGATTTGTTTGATACCACGACCTTCGACTGCTTTCTTCGTTGCGCCAGAGACTGCTCCTGACGCAGCCGCAAGTCCAAGTGTACCAAGTACTGGTAAAACTTTGCTAGCTATTATTGATAACGCTGGTCCAAAAAATCCACCTTCTTTTGACATTGCAGTTACCTGAGAAACAGATAATTTCAGCACAAAAGGTTTGTTGCGATCGAGTTTATTGATTTGTTGTTGCGTTAGCATGACTTTTACTGCAATTTTATTTGAAGTTTCCGGAGAGATCATCAAAGAAACAGAGCTGCGTTTAGCAACAGCTGCTGATAATTTTTCAACTTGACCAGATGTTAGGTATATTTCTCGAGTTGTGTATTTGGTTTTCATAATGTTATATCCAAGTTGTTAGATTAAACTTGTACTGTCATTCTTCCTTTGATTGAATCGATGGTCAGAAATCGATCACTAACCAATAGCGCGTATACGTTATACTGTTCAGCTGGCACAGCGCCCAGTGTCCACGTGACCTCAATATCTGCAGTCGATCCCACAACACGCTCCAAATGTTTTGATACGTCAAAATAAAAGATGGGATAGAGAGATCGAAACTCTTCTATTGATATTTGAGATCCACTGTCCGCGTTCTGATATTTTTGCATTGCTTCCATAAGATACATGTACGGCCGAGAGATGTTTCTGGTGGCGTCTACGGCAAAATTACATTCGATTGCACGTTCGGGATACTGTTTGGAATTTACTCTCACAAATATTCGTCTAACGTCTGGGTTATCGAATACGGAGTTGTTCATTTCCTGATTGTTACGACGTGCCTGTCGTTGAAATACGACGAACAAGTGTCGCGGTAGTTGTTCGCTGGGCGTGGTCGTTACACGCCACGTGTAATCAGTCGCGTTGGGAATGGCTGTTTGATAAATCCTGTTCTGTTGGAAGTGTATCTTTTTTGTAAAGGTGGCTAGTAAAGATTCGAGCTCCATCATTTTAGCTAATGAAGGGACAACCCGAGGCATCCACAGTGCTAATCTTGTAATAGAAAACTGTCCCTCAGCCACTCCACCGGCGTGTATTATACAATCGTTTTGATCAGCTCGATCTAATATAAGCGTATGTTTTATTCCTCGAAAGACTTTGTTATAATCACGGCAAAATCCAAAGATTGTACTTAACGGAAGCATCATCGTTATTTGGCGAGATTCTGCGGCAAACGCTTTTCATTTAGCAAATCCCTCGTTATACTGCTGTCGTCTTATATGTGTAACGGCTAATCTTATCGAATTACCTATCGCAGCGACATCATTAGCAGCAGGATTGGCGATAAGATTATTATTATCAGCAGCATTATTACCAGCATCAGTACGAAACTCACTCGAAACAGCTGTCCCGAATGAGGTATCTTTGAACCACATCATATTTGTGGCTATTGATCTGGAATAGTCATCGCTAAACGAAACGATGTTTAGTATTGTACTCGCTATGGGT
Source organism: Potamilus streckersoni (assembly GCA_016746295.1). NCBI lineage: Eukaryota > Metazoa > Mollusca > Bivalvia > Unionida > Unionidae > Potamilus > Potamilus streckersoni. Next base: position 803,302 of record JAEAOA010002072.1, read on the forward strand.
AAGTGCATCGAAATATCTTCTACGGTTTGATTGGCCAGTTGGTATCGTGCACTCTTAAACAAGCTCCAACCATTATTGACGAGAGCGATTTCTGCATCAGCTGCAATATCACCACCTGCTGCATCTAATATTCGGCCACGCACTTCTAACATTGCCTTATGGGGTAGTAGAAACACGTCCTCGTCTCTTGTGTTAAAAGTTCTAACCCCAGTTTTATTCGGTTCGTTCGAGTTCTCATCGAGATACTCGACATACTCTAATTCTGTTACAGCATCGTCAGTATCAATTTCTTCTGCAAAGTCGAGATAGTTTTTAGCTGACATTTATTTTATAATCGTTACACAAAATTAAAAGGCAGCAGGGGTCATCGGCGCTGTTTTCTTTACAAGTTTACGTACTATTTCTTCACCACTCGGCGACAATAATTTTTTTGTTGTAGCTATCATAGCTCGTTTTGTTTCTTCTGTTGGCGCAATATCTGATATTACTCGTTTTATTTCAGACACCGTAGGTGTTGTTGAAGGTCCTTTAATCTTATCAGCAATCTTTTGCCCTACTGCAGTGCCTGCTGAAGATGCCGCCCCTGTAGCGAAAGCTTTACCGGCGTCAAGTGCAATGGGCGCTACTTTACGCGCGATTCCTGGAATATTCTCTGCAATTGTTGTAAATATATTTCCAAAAAATCCACCTACGATTTTTCTTCGATAAACTTTTCTTCGTCTCATTTTATAAAATTATGTACACAAAATCACATTCCTAGGCAGTGCGTAGGTGTAAGTAATACGTGACTATCTCGTTGTTCACGTCTATTTGTCGTCCAGATTGGTCTGTGAGTTGCATTGTAATGCTTGTAATTTGATTCTCAGGTGTTATTGGATAGTAGATAATCTGTCGCGGATTGATTTGCATGAGAGAACCTGGTGGGACTTCTGGTGAGAAACTGTAGATCGTTTGCCCGCAGTTGCCTTTTGACGTATAAGATCCAGATGCGATAGAGCAATTGATGAGTATTGTATTTACTTCTGTAATATCTACTGGTAGTTCTCCATCAAATGTCAAAGATTTATCTTCACCGGTGGTATAGTATAAAACTCTAGTAAAACCTAACATCTTTCCAAAACTTCTTTCTTCAAAGATGACTTTCATATTTCTTTTCACTGTTATCCTAGCTCGTAAGGTGTTATAATTCGCCGCTAATTCGAAATTATCAGCATTCCCACCAGCTTTTGTTAGAAGCTCTTTTATTGTTCTGTTTAGATCAGTAATGTTATAAGCTCCTTGTGGAATCTGTAGTTTGTATTGTATATCAATAAACTCTTTTTGTGATGTTGGAGATTGTTTAACATTAATGATTAAAATTTCATCATTAATCCCAGTTTTAATATTCGGCATGGCGTTCCAGCAAGTACAAGAAATTAATCCAATCTCATACTGTTTTGCAGGATCTAGTTCTATTGGTGGGTTGTAATTTACTGTAAAATTCGCGCTGTTTTCTGTTATTTGTGATGAATCAAGCAATAATGTTGTTTGCATTATACTAATATTTTAGATAAGATCGCGGTGTAAAATTTCGTACTCGGATGATGTTAGTAATCCACTCGATCTTAGATGATCAAGTATATCAATAATTTCGTTATCAATCTCTACACTTTCATTACCAGCTTCTTTAGAGGATATCAACAGCATTAGCCGATCGACTATGTCTGCGTTTGATGTAAAAACTTTAACACCTTTTCCTGTTATTGCTCTACTTTTTTTTACACGAAATTTATCAAAAGTAAAAAATTTCCTTCTAAAACTCCACCCACTACCAAAACCTTTTGGTCTACCACTTTTTGCTGTTATTCCAAATATTGAAGCAATAACACCGTTTCTCATTCTTTCATAAAGTGGAATCATATTATTAATCTCTGTAACCGTGTTTAATTCATCTTTAGCAGCAGCTCCATCTCTTATTATCTCATTTAATCTATCATTCAATGTTTGATATTCTCCATCATTCCACTTTTCTATATTATCACTATCTTTAATATTTTCATTCTGTAAAAAATCATCATACTCATTTTCTTCTATCCCATAATTTGGTCTTTTTATAAAAAAAATTCTTTTCTCTCCAACTTTCATAAACTTTACAGTAAGCTCACCAACCCTTTGTTGCTCCTCTTTGATATCTTTTATTTCTCCTGATAGATTTGTTATAATATTTGTTATTCATTGCGTGGTTAACTCTGCTAATCTTCTCTCAAGTTCTAGCGGATTGTTTATCAATTGATCTGTTTCAGCCTGTCTTGCAGCAGGATCAGCTATATTTGCTGTAAGTGACTCAGCTAGTTTTCTTTTGTCTTCATCAGATCTAGTAATGATTTTTGCAGCAGCTGCTTCTTGTTGTTCTTTAACAATTCCAACCAAACCTTTTTCTTTCAGTTGTTTCAGTTCTTCTTCTGATAGTGGTTTAGTTTCAGGTTGTTTACCTAATATTGCGTCAGTTATTGGTCTGAAAATCGTAGCTGTTGTTTCTGTAGCAGTCAATTATCCACGTCGAGCTTCTTCCACCTTTTTCTTAAAAGCCGCTCGAGTTTCGAGAAACTTTTTTAGTAATTCGATTTTCTGTTGATGTTTGTCCATTATTTTTATACGCTTTACAAAATTATATCATAGAAACGTCTCAAGGCAACAACGAAACATCTTGGTTGGATCACGCGCTAGCTTGTCAAATAAAAAGAAACTATATCGATCTTTAGTTGCTCGATGATATAATTCGATAAATTTATCTTTTGTAACATCACCACATTGTTCGTTTGCAATATTTCTCACATCCACATTATCTAGTCCGGGAAATAATATGAAACAACCCGTATTTCGCCTAATAAACCTATCAACATTATAAAAACCTTGGGCAAGATAAACAGAATTACATCTTTTATTACGTGATAGTGAAAAATATGATCTAATCTTGTTCATTTCCTCATTGTTTAGCGGAATATCATCAAAGACGATTATCTTATGCTCTGACGAATCGAGTTCGTTCACTGGAACGAGTTCTTCTGGTTGTTTTATCAAAAATATATCATCACCAATGCCAAGGTCATCACGAAGTTTATCATTATACTCGTTTAATAATTTGTATTTGTCTTGTTGGGGGTTGATGGTGTAAATATACACCTTATCATAGTTAAAGTTATTATTGAGTAAAAGATTTAATAACAAATTTGTTTTACCAGATCCAGTTCGCCCAACAATAAGATAATGACAGTCTGGAAGTTCATTGTTATGTTTATGCTTCACCAATCGCTCGGTGTCAAAGTTTATTATCTTCGCCATCGTATAATTTTATGTTATATTAATCCAACAATTTTGTGTAGAACGGTATGTATAATGAGCTACTATACAAAATTTGGAACATTAGCAGTAGATTTATTAACAGAAGGTTACCAGGGTGACTTATCCAAGTATGCGACTCTTGATAAGCTCAAAAATGAAATCAACAATTTGTTAAACGTTGCAAGTGTAGATCCAAATGAAGTTGTAGTTTTCCAGGACAAACAAGGACGATTAAAGACGAGTAATGTACAACTATCAGATGTACTAGTACGAAATCCTACTGCAGTTGCTAATAATATTGCTACTTTTAATAATCAAGGTAAGATAGAAGATTCGGGTAGGTCAGTTAACGATTATGTTAGAAAAGCAGGTGATTTATTTACGGGAAACATTGCTATGAACCAGAACAAGATCACATACCTTGGAAACCCAACTGAGGATAATGACGCTGCTACTAAGAAATATGTTGATGATCAGGAATCAAAGTACGTGTCGGTGCGTGGCGGTATAATGCGTGCATTTCTCAACATGAACAATAATGGCATCAATAATCTTAGAACACCAGAATCTGATTTTGATGCTGTAACAAAGAAATATGTTGATGATATCAACAATGAAATCACCAAGTTCAAAACTGATTTTACTAATCACATCACCACGTTTTTAAATTTTCGCAGAAACATAAACAAAACCAATAACGAATTTTTTGGAAGTCCGCCATCTGTTGATATTACACTCGATAATATTAACACAAAACTCAACGATATTATTAGTGGAATTCCTAGTATTGTTGAGAAAACAAGTATGATTAAAATTCCTCACAAGCAGATTAAAAATATTGTTTATACTGTTGCTTCTGGAATGTCTACTTGGTCGCCGCAAAATAACACTCTCAAACATACTGCAGAGGTCACTGGTGTGTATAGATTGTCTGTGTTTAGCAGTGCAAAGTTTAATATATTTACATTATTTCCATGGCGTCACTCGACTGATAATTTCTCTGGAACCGTGTCTATTGTGTTAAACAAAGATGTTGAAGAAACTTTTATGCTAATAGCAGATGACAAAAAATTAACTGCTGCGTCATATTGGTATTGTCTGGAATTTGTGGCTGAAACACCTCAACTAGTTACTTAATCAAGCCTGAGATTATGTGAACAAATATTATAATGAAAAAAAGTATAGTTGATTTCAATCATATTTCAAAAGATATTCCAGGCCAGGATGTTGACGCACTAATACAATATTACAAATATTATCACAAAAAACTCTGGTGCGTTAAAAAATGTTACAAATATTATAACAAAATACTTCGAGTAATATCATATCTGCCCTTGTTAATGACTAGTTCTGGCATAATTTCAAGTGGTATATCATTAAACCCGTTTTTGTTAATCATATCCGGTGTTGGTGTTTCTCTTACAGCAGCTTGTAAAAAAGTTGAACCTAAAATTTTGATAAAAAAGCACGGCTGCTTAACATCAATTATAACTTACAAAAAACTACTTGATCAAATAAGATCTTACCTACGAGGAGTAAAATATAGTATGGACGATTTAATACGTGAATTTCGTATTATTGACAATATGTTAACAGATATTCTACCCATGAGGATCAGCAAATATGAGAAAGATTATCAAAAGAAGTATGATATAACATAAAATCAATTAGATATATAAATTTTTTTTAATATTATATAATGACTGAATTTTCAAGTGATCTCCATGAAATCCTCCGAGAAGTTCAGATGAAACATGCTGAAAATCTTATGCAATTATATACTTCTCCAGGGTATATACCAGTAGATGATATTGACGTAATAGATCTCCCTGATAAATTTATCAAAAGAGAAAGAGATCTGCTCAACCACTACATCAACGCCAATAAATCACTCATCAAAAGTGAACCAGATGGAGAATATTATCCTTACTTGTACAGCATAACGAGAAAAGCAGCATTAAACAATAATTTTCGCAAAACTCACAAAAAATTTATCAAAAGTGAACCAGATGGTGAATATTACCCGTACGCGTATAACGAACTGATCAACAAAACATTGAAAATCACTGATGATTGAGAATTTGAAACCACTAGTGGTTTTACGAGTAATCTTTAGGTTTCAGTAACGCCTCAGTAAGTATTTGTTCAACAGATTTCTTCTTTGGTGGAATCGTTAACGATTCCCACGCTAGCGTTTCCATGACAACTTTGTTGTCTGCGCTGATTCTTTCAAGTCGGCTGATTTCTTCATGTTGTTCATTTATCGTTGATGTTAAATCATCTATGATTATTTTATTATCTTCGATGGTGGTATTTAACCTGGCAATGGTCTCTTCAACGTCGTGAACTTCATTTACTGCTTTTTCATACAGTTGTACGACATGATCTCGCCGTTGTATCTCACACGTCAGTTTGTTGATCAGTTCTTGCCGTACATCTAGTTCATTTTTCATTTTGAGAGCTTTGCTGGTTATTTCATCATGCTTGGTCTGTAAACTTTTACACGTTTGCCGTTTTTCTTTTAACTTTTCGTTGATGCTATTTATTTTTTTTGTTAAATTTTGACCTGCTTGAGTACCTGCTAACCCTCCTGGAAATTTTCCATCTCCAGATGCATCAGTCCATATTTTATACAGCCGGGTAAGTCCGATATTAAATTGAGCCGCGATAATGAAGTATTTTTAATATCATCAGTTGAAACATTAATCATTGGTGATGAGATATAATATCACTTACTTGTGAACTGACCTGCACCGTTCTGGTACAATTATCAGCCTTTTCATCTACTGAGAGAGGTAATTACCTTATACAATTATCAGCCTTTTCATCTACTGAGAGAGGTAATTACCTTATACAATTATCAGCCTTTTCATCTACTGAGAGAGGTAATTACCTTATACAATTATATCTGCGCTAGAATCAGCCTTTAGTTTTTGTGTAGGTGAAAAAACTTTGGTGTTTTAAGGTCTTAAGAGAAGTAATTTGTATTTGTTTTGAGGATGGGGATAACTTTTGCGCCAGAATCAGCCTTTTCATCTACTACTAGTGTTCTTTAACAAGATTCCTGTGTTGTCATGTATTCACTATAGCTACATCAGTAATATTCGATGATAAAGTAACTCCGGCCCTTAGATTGTTTCTAGTGCAAGCTACCTTTGCATAGGAATGAAGGTCGAAGCATGCCTTGTGACCGTAGTTAATGACTTGATAACATATGTACTTAAGTAGGATTCGTTATCTTTAAAATGGCTTTACTTCTGAATATGTTTATGGAAATGAACCACAACTGAATCATTTGTTTATTTTATTTTGTTTTTCTTTTCTTTTGAGAGAGAGAGAGAGAGAGAGAGAGAGAGAGAGAGAGAGAGAGAGAGAGAGAGAGAGAGAGAGAGAGAGAGAGAGAGAGAGAGAGAGAGAGAGAGAGAGAGAGTTGCGGGAGTAAGTCAGGATTATGACTTATAAACCACACATTAATTCTGAAATGGTTAAACAAAATTAAAGAAGGAAATCTAGAAAGTCAAAAATATAAACACAAGTGAAGAAATAACTGAACCATGTAAAGTGCCGTACCAACTTTCTTGAAATAAATGAATGAAACAGAGTCAATGTAAAACTAATTTTATTCGCGTCGTATTTATTTTAGTGGATTTTTCGGGAATTGAAATAAATTTTTGATATGAAATATTCCTGCCTCCTAATTATTTTTTCTTGAAAATGACAGATTAAAATAGTAGCAGATAAATGAAAATTCATAGTTGACAAATATTTAATATTGGAAAAACGCAAAATTTAGATATGTCCAAAAAACGAAGATTGACGCCAATCAAATTTTTAAAAGGAAATCTGGTGAAACAAACTGAGTGAGGCAGTATAACGTGTCTGGAGAGAGTCACGCTGTGATCCAACCTGCTTTGACATTTACACGTTCGTACATTATGTTTGCGTTGATATCTAAGGATATCGGTAAAGTTCATTCAAAATAATTTGTTTTGTAGAATAGAATAATAAATATAACGTTATATAACATTATATAATGTAAAACTACACGAAATCATCATCTTCCAGGTTGACTAGTATATACAGTGATACCAAGGAGGACAACTCTGGAGGGAAAGATGTATGACTTTCCATATCTCGTTTTTCATATCGTGGGAAATCAGAATTGAAGGATTTCTTTATAAATGAAGGAACTAATCATTGTTTTCCTTGTCTGTCATCATGATATATAAGATTCAAGTATCTGATTCTTTGTATGTGCCAATGATACTCAAGGTAAGAAATAAATATTTGTTTATTCTTTCCCATTATTGGCGACTGACTCAAACCAATATTTATGTTGTCGAAGAGTTGCCATTTAATTGCGGAAAAGGCTATAAAGTAAATGCAGTTGAGTTTCTTAATTTCTGTTATACCTAAGTCTTCATGGGTCAATATCCAGTAAAATATTTTCATACATCCAACACAAACCTATTCCTGAATTCTCCATCGTTTTAACACATGATTAAAATTGTGATGGAATAAAGACGCTACTAAAATATTTTTATTATATGTAGAGTTTTTTTTTTCTTAAAAAATATACGTGCCATTTGTCGTTGATTGGAACCTGTATTCGATACTCTATGGGTGACACATAATATCGAATTTTACTTGCAATGGATCCCAAGTACATGTAAAATGAGATTTGACTGTTATTCTATCTGTTGAAACAGCTGCTATTAAACTATACAGTTGTATTCAAAACCAATTCATATATTTATTTTAGAGTACAATTCATTTCGTAATTTATGATCGTGTTGGGTATTCAAGACCAATCAGATGGAGTGTGTAGTTGTACATTACTCGTCTTTAATCGTCCTTGTTTGTCCTGGAAAACTACAACTTCATTTGGATCTACACTTGCAACGTTTAACAAATTGTTGATTTCATTTTTGAGCTTATCAAGAGTCGCATACTTGGATAAGTCACCCTGGTAACCTTCTGTTAATAAATCTACTGCTAATGTTCCAAATTTTGTATAGTAGCTCATTATACATTCCGTTCTACACTAAATTGTTGGTTTAATATAACATAAAATTATACGATGGCGAAGATAATAAACTTTGACACCGAGCGATTGGTGAAGCATAAACATAACAATGAACTTCCAGACTGTCATTATCTTATTGTTGGGCGAACTGGATCTGGTAAAACAAATTTGTTATTAAATCTTTTACTCAATAATAACTTTAACTATGATAAGGTGTATATTTACACCATCAACCCCCAACAAGACAAATACGAGTTATTAAACGAGTATAATGATAAACTTCGTGATGAACTTGGCATTGGTGATGATATATTTTTGATAAAACAACCAGAAGAACTCGTTCCAGTGAATGAACTCGATTCGTCATCGAGCAACTAAAGATCGATATAGTTTCTTTTTATTTGACAAGCTAGCGCGTGATCCAACCAAGATGTTTCGTTGTTGCCTTGAGACGTTTCTATGATATAATTTTGTAAAGCGTATAAAAATAATGGGACAAACATTCAACAGAAAATCGAATTACTAAAAAGTTTCTCGAAACTCGAGCGGCTTTTAAGAAAAAGGTGGAAGAAGCTCGACGTGGACAAGTTCAAGCAGAAGAAGAAAGAACCAAATTTTTCAAACCTGTTACTGAGGCGATGCTTGGCAAGCAGCCAGAAATACAAAACATTCATCTCCAGAAGAACTAGCAAAAATGAAAGAAAAAGGGTTTGTTTGGTTTACTTGGAGATGATCAAAAGAAGAAACTGTAAAAATTGTAAACGAACTTGTAAGAAACATTGCTGATCCTGCTGCACGACAAGCTGAGTTTGACAGGCTAATGAACAATCCTCTTGAACTTCAACACGCAATAACAAGATTGACGGTTAATCCAGATGAGATAAGAAGTATGATGGAAAAAGTGTCAGAACAAACTGAAGAAATTAGCTGAGAAACAAAAAACGTTACAAGAAAGTGTGATAAAAATAATGGTACCTTTTGAGAATACTATAAAATTTACAGAAGACAAGCTAGGTTAAAATAGAATATGATTGAGTATGAAGAGTTTATGGAAAAATATGATATCACTAATATTAATAGTATTCGAGATTGGTCAAAAGAAAACTATGATAATTTGATAGAAAAATTAAAAGAAAATTGTAGAAGATGGCTCACGTGCTGATGAAGAAATTAAAGATCAAAAAGATGAAAGAAAATATTCCAACATTACTCAATTGATATTAGAGATGGAATTATTGGCTGAAATTTTACTAAAAACATCAAAACGATATCGAAATAAACCAGGAGGTTATAGTAAAAGGTGGGATTTTAAAAGACTACTCAAACAATATGAAAACATGCGAGATAAAAGATTACCGGAAGAAAGAACTGGAGGTGGAGTTAAAGTTTTTACATCAAACGCAGACATAGTCGATCGGCTAATGCTGTTGATATCCTCTAAAGAAGCTGGTAATGAAAGTGTAGAGATTGATAACGAAATTATTGATATACTTGATCATCTAAGATCGAGTGGATTACTAACATCATCCGAGTACGAAATTTTACACCGCGATCTTATCTAAAATATTAGTATAATGCAAACAACATTATTGCTTGATTCGTCACAAATAACAGGAAACAGCGCGAATTTTTACAGTAAATTACAACCCACCAATAGAACTAGATCCTGCAAAACAGTATGAGATTGGATTAATTTCTTGTACTTGTTGGAACGCCATGCCGAATATTAAACTGGGATTAATGATGAAATTTTAATCGTTAATGTTAAACAATCTCCAACATCACAAAAAGAGTTTATTGATATACAATACAAACTACAGATTCCACAAGGAGCTTATAACATTACTGATCTAAACAGAACAATAAAAGAGCTTCTAACAAAAGCTGGTGGGAATGCTGATAATTTCGAATTAGCGGCGAATTATAACACCTTACGAGCTAGGATAACAGTGAAAAGAAATATGAAAGTCCTCTTTGAAGAAAGAAGTTTTGGAAAGATGTTAGGTTTTACTAGAGTTTTATACTATACCACCGGTGAAGATAAATCTTTGACATTTGATGGAGAACTACCAGTAGATATTACAGAAGTAAATACAATACTCATCAATTGCTCTATCGCATCTGGATCTTATACGTCAAAAGGCAACCGCGGGCAAACGATCTACAGTTTCTCACCAGAAGTCCCACCGGGTTCTCTCATGCAAATCAATCCGCGACAGATTATCTACTATCCAATAACACCTGAGAATCAAATTACAAGCATTACAATGCAACTCACAGACCAATCTGGACGACAAATAGACGTGAACAACGAGATAGTCACGTATTACTTACACCTACGCACTGCCTAGGCATGTGATTTTGTGTACATAATTTTATAAAATGAGACGAAGAAAAGTTTATCGAAGAAAAATCGTAGGTGGATTTTTTGGAAATATATTTACAACAATTGCAGAGAATATTCCAGGAATCGCGCGTAAAGTAGCGCCCATTGCACTTGACGCTGGTAAAGCTTTCGCTACAGGGGCGGCATCTTCAGCAGGCACTGCAGTAGGGCAAAAGATTGCTGATAAGATTAAAGGACCTTCAACAACACCTACGGTGTCTGAAAAAAAACGAGTAATATCAGATATTGCGCCAACAGAAGAAACAAAACAAACGAGCTATGATAGCTACAACAAAAAAAATTATTGTCGCCGAGTGGTGAAGAAATAGTACGTAAACTTGTAAAGAAAACAGCGCCGATGACCCCTGCTGCCTTTTAATTTTGTGTAACGATTATAAAATAAATGTCAGCTAAAAACTATCTCGACTTTGCAGAAGAAATTGATACTGACGATGCTGTAACAGAATTAGAGTATGTCGAGTATCTCGATGAGAACTCGAACGAACCGAATAAAACCGGAGTTAGAACTTTTAACACAAGAGACGAGGACGTGTTTCTACTACCCCATAAGGCAATGTTAGAAGTGCGTGGTCAAATATTAACTGTGGGCAGCTGGTGATATTGCAGCTGATGCAGAAATCGCTCTCGTCAATAATGGTTGGAGCTTGTTTAAGAGTGCACGATACCAACTGGCCAATCAAACCGTAGAAGATATTTCGATGCACTTACCCATAGCGAGTACAATACTAAACATCGTTTCGTTTAGCGATGACTATTCCAGATCAATAGCCACAAATATGATGTGGTTCAAAGATACTGGACTAGGGACAACTGTGTCGAGCGAGTTTATTTCAAGTGGTGCTTTTGCACACGGAGCTGATGCCGCTGCAGATGCTATAATTGTAAGAGATTTTCTTATTGCTAATGCTAACAATTTGGTATAGCCGCACCAGGTGCAGCTGCTGATGCAAACGCCACAAGAGTTTCACTTATTGCCGCTTGTCGTAATCTTGGTATAACTCCACCAGCGGCAGACGCAGATGGTGTTGCAATGTTAAATTTTATAAACGGTGTTATTAGTGCACGTAACATAAGATATAACGAGGGATTTACCAAACGAAAAGCATTTGCCGCAGAATCTCGCCAAATAACGATGATGCTTCCGTTAAGTACAATCTTTGGATTTTGCCGTGATTATAACAAAGTGTTTCGAGGAATAAAACATACGCTTATATTAGATCGAGCTGATCAAAACGATTGTATAATACACGCCGGTGGAGTGGCTGAGGGACAGTTTTCTATTACAAGATTAGCACTGTGGATGCCTCGGGTTGTCCCTTCATTAGCTAAAATGATGGAGCTCGAATCTTTACTAGCCACCTTTACAAAAAAGATACACTTCCAACAGAACAGGATTTATCAAACAGCCATTCCCAACGCGACTGATTACACGTGGCGTGTAACGACCACGCCCAGCGAACAACTACCGCGACACTTGTTCGTCGTATTTCAACGACAAGCACGTCGTAACAATCAGGAAATAAACAACTCCATATTCGATAACCCAGACGTTAGACGAATTTGTGAGAGTAAATTCCAAACAGTATCCCGAACGTGCAATCGAATGTAATTTTGCCCGAGACGCCACCAGAAACATCTCTCGGCCGTACAGGTATCTTATGGAAGCAAAGCAATGCAAAAATCAGAACGCGGACAGTGGATCTCAAATATCAATAGATGAGTTTCGAACGCTCTATCCCATCTTTTACTTTGACGTATCAAAACATTTGGAGCGTGTTGTGGGATCGACTGCAGATATTGAGGTCACGTGGACACTGGGCGCTGTGCCAGGTGAACAGTATAACGTATACGCGCTATTGGTTAGTGATCGATTTCTGACCATCGATTCAATCAAAGGAAGAATGACAGTACAAGTTTAATCTAACAACTTGGATATAACATTATGAAAACCAAATACACAACTCGAGAAATATACCTAACATCTGGTCAAGTTGAAAAATTATCAGCAGCTGTTGCTAAACGCAGCTCTGTTTCTTTGATGATCTCTCCGGAAACTTCAAATAAAATTGCAGTAAAAGTCATGCTAACGCAACAACAAATCAATAAACTCGACAAAGGAAAACCATTTGTGCTGAAATTATCTGTTTCTCAGGTAACTGCAATGTCAAAAGAAGGTGGATTTTTTGGACCAGCGTTATCAATAATAGCTAGCAAAGTTTTACCAGTACTTGGTACACTTGGACTTGCGGCTGCGTCAGGAGCAGTCTCTGGCGCAACGAAGAAAGCAGTCGAAGGTCGTGGTATCAAACAAATCTATCGGCAGTGACATAGTCACTCAGTTTTATGTAATAGTATAAAATAAAATGCCAACGAAAAAGTCGCCGAAAAAAAAAAATCATCGAAAAAAAAGAAAACAACAAAACGCAAACAAACAAAACAAGGAGGAATTATTCCTTTCGCTCCACTTCTAGCGGGACTAGCGGGAAGTCTGCTGCCAAACTTACTAGGAATCGGACGCGGATTAACTCTACCAGGGACCAGACGTTATTGAGCAATTTTGACATCATTGAAAAATTGAAGGACGTTGTTGGATTTCGAGGAGTATTTTCAAAGGATGAACTCGATGACGTACCAACAGGCGGTTCTTGTGTTGTAAATATTGAAAACTTCAATGATGGCTCTGGCACCCACTGGGTTGCTGTCCACGATAACAATTATTTTGATTCGTTCGGACTTCCTCCAAGCGATCTCATAAAAAATATATTTTTAAAAAATTTGATAAAATAAATTATTCGTCTAATCAACTACAGCCGATTGGAACATCAGCTTGTGGTTATTATTGTATCATGTTTGTCAGACAAATGCACCAGAGTAAAAAACTCTGGGAGTAAAAACTCTGGGAGTAAAACTTTTTAAAGTTTATTTTACAATTTGATGAGCTTCCTTCTCATGCGAATGATAATATTGCAATCAATTTTATCTAAACTCCTTGATATAATAATGTCAACATACTGTCTCAAATGCAAAACTAAAACAGAGAACAAGGATGAGATGACGGAAAAAAAAAACGAAAAATAATAGAACGATGTTAAAAAGTATTTGTGCAATCTGTGGTAGAAAGAAAAGTATGTTTTTGAAAAAACAAGTAGGATCTAGCGTTGATAGAGTTATCTTGATCGACGATTAATCTTATGAAACAAAATAAAATAAAATGAAATGCAATTGTGATTGTGACAAAGATCTTTGCATAGAACAAGATAAAATCATTACGTACTGTCAACGTTGTAACAACAGAGAAATAATAGGGTTAGGTATAGATATACATAAAACTATTGGTAAATTACCAAAACCAAAAGGCGGTTGGACTTTGCCAGGTCATCGGTTATACAGGTCCTTACAATCCGCTAGATCAACAACTAGATGAAAACGACAATCCATTGCCAGGACAAGAGCCTTATAATCAAGTGGATGCAATAGCAATGCGTCACGATATCTGTTATCGTGATCATGAAAACTCGAAAGCAGATTGTGATAAAGTAATGTTAGACGAATTACATGATATGGAGCCAACAAATCTACGAGAACGTTTTGATAGAAGATTTGTTCAAGGAATGATAGGAGCAAAATATAAACTTGGACTCGGAGAGTCTCGTCAATCGACTCGGGAAAGAATTATACGATGATCTTGCAGTCGAACTACACAGACCTAAAAAAAAAAGTTTCCGAGACGTAAAGTTGTTGCAAACGCTGTAGATGATATCTGGGCAATAGATTTGGTAGATGTATCCAATCTGGCTCAGTTTAACGTTGGCGCTGATGGCGCTCCAAAGAAGTATTTGTTTAACGTTATAGATGTTTTCAGCAAATACGCTTTTAGTGTGCCAGTTTCAGATAAAACAGGAACGTCAATCACTGATGCGCTAAAAAAAAATAATAACGAGTACCGAAAGAAAACCAAACAAAATCTGGACTGATCATGGAGCCGAGTTTTTTAACAAAAAGTTTGAGCAGTTTCTAGAACAAAATAATATTAAAAAATACGTTACAGGAAACGAAGGCAAAAGCGTTGTTGTCGAGAGATTTAATCGCACGCTAAACGAAAAATTACACAAACATATGACAGCTAAAAACACCAACAGGTACATCGATGACCTTTCTCAAATCGTAGGCGAATATAATAACACGAAACATCGAACCATCAAAATGTCACCCAATGACGCTATCAAAAATCCAATATTAGCAAACGAAAACATGTACCGCAGACATAAATTTAAGGTCGGTGATAAAGTTAGAATCTCTTTGACTAAAAAGATATTTGAAAAAGGATTTACTCCAAACTGGAGCGAAGAAGTATTTGTTGTTGATAAAGTACTCTTAACAGTACCTGTAACGTACGCGTTAAAAGATCTGGCAGGTGAACCTATAGTAGGTAGTTTTTACGAACAAGAACTACAAAAAACTGAACAAGATGTTTTCGTTATCGAAAAAGTGATTAGGAAAAAAGGAGATAAAAGTTTAGTCAAATGGCGTGGGTATAGTGATAAATTTAACAGCTGGATTCCAACCCGGTCGATTTTATCGACTGTGAAATAATGCTATTATAAATTTCCTCATACTTTCGTTTGATAGATTTGCATTTTACTGGTTTACATAATGATATTAGATATTGTCTGCGATCGTCAGAGATCGTCATAAGATTAAAAAGTCTTGACTAATATGAAATCGAATTTTATATTTTTCTGTCGGTCTGGAATTTTGATGTTTAAAAAAGGTCTGATTAACTGCAAAAATACCTGCTGTTCGGTAACGGTAAAATTAAATTTTATAATTTTTTTAGCAATGTGATACTTGACATTATATTTTCCAGTGGTTGGTCTGCTATAATTATATCTGTTAACGACGGTGACTATTTCATCATCATCAGACTCGTTGTTATATAAAATATCATCTTCGTTATAACCAATGGATTTGTTGTCTATCATATCATAGAGATTGTGGAGACCTTATCGCTAGCAAGTCGTTTCATCATATCCATTATAATATACTTTTTATCTAATTTGTTGTTATAAGATGACTGACAAGGTCAAATATCACCAAAAAGTTAATATAATAAACTACCACGAACTGACTGAAGCGGTAAGAAAATGCTTGTCAGGTTATAGTTCATATTCCGTTGACGTTATTGTAATGCAAGGTGATTCTCATAAAATATTACTAACAGAAGCAGAAAAAAATAAAATTAATGAAAGTGCAGTAACGACGCTAAAATTTGATTGCGATGATATTATAGCATTTGCTCATCATTGTTTGACTAAAACCGAATTACAAAATATTATTAATCATCATATCTAAAAATAATACTAGCATCATATTTGTTTGAAAAAGCTGATTTTGTTGCTCCATCAGCTACAAATTTTACTGCTCTGGGATTTATATTATAATATTTCGCCGCAGCTGTAATTGATTTGAATTTGATCTCCTCATCCGTTTCAAGGTTTAACGAAATAACAGGTTTTATTGGGCATCTAAAATTAATACCACCACCTCGTCCTTTCTCACATTTTCCTGTTGGGTCACTAGCTCCAGATTTTCCAATCGATTGTCTGTTTTTACATTATTGATATGATTAATAACCAGACCATTGGGTATAGATCCGTTGAACACCTCGTAAACAAACCTATGACCAGTATAACAAACTCGATCTGTCGATGTTCCTCTAACAGTCACACTGATATATCCCATATTGCTCATATTACTAAGAATTTTTTTAGTTTTTCTGTTTCTAACAATACCACGATCGTTAGCCTCGTATAAATCAAAGACCGGATGCGGCTGAAAACTCGTCTTGTAAGGATAAATTTTCAATATTATCATCAGTGACTTTACCGTTATAATGATATACTCGTTTCCCCTCTGGAATGTCATCGCAAAATAACGTGTAAATAAAATCTTTTCTAAACATCGTAATTCTTTCAGTATTATCTCCCTTTACACTAATCGTATAACCCGCTGGCGTTGCTTTACCAACAGATATTCCAGTAATGATATTAATAACCGAACCAAGTGCATTTCCAGCGTACAGGTTGTACTTCGGATAAACATGATATACCTCTTGCTCACGTGCGCTTGTCAGATTTACTGTCATTATATTATAGGTGATATTTTTTTATCTCTAATTGTTGTTTAGCGCATGCGCAGTGTGCGGTAAATTATCAATTAGATATTAGACTATAGTATAATAATGTTGAAATTGCGTGATATAGCCAAGAGAAGTCTTATGGGAGAACCTGTTAAAATAGCGACTGCTTTTACAGGTTTTGACAATAGTTATCAGTTTGATAATCAAAACGTTTTAGTAAATTTTTCTGAAACAAATCTCTTTCATCTGCTACAGACGACTGTAAAACGTGAGCTTGAAAAACACAAGGGTCTAAGATTGTTAGTGCAATATCACGTTATATTTTCAAAACTACTTGTGACGGAAGAATCTACTAACAAGGAAATTGCAGACCCTTACATCAACGCAAAATCTAGACGTGTTTTACTTGGTAGTGATCTTTTGTCACTATCTAATGAAATACACCAAGAAATTTGGAAAAAAATAGAAGAATTTACCGAATTAGGTTCGGGTTGGAAGTTTGAAATGATCAAGGAAATTTTGTTTCACACGATGAAATATGACGCATTACGCGGTAGTTCGTATATCGACCTGCCACCAAAAATAAAAAATAAACAGTGCTGTATAAACATAAAAAACGTCGATAGCAAATGTTTCCAATGGGCTGTTCTTTCCGCGCTATTTCCAGCAGAAAAAAAATGCTGATCGTGTTGAGAAGTATATCAGTCACGTGTCAAGATTAAATTGTGCTGGTATTGACTTTCCAGTGGCAGAAAATCAAATACCAAAGTTTGAAAAGCAAAATAATGTTCGATTAACGTTTTCGGATTAGATGAAAAAGAAAATGTCTATCCGAGGTATATTTCAGAAAAAGCTTCACAATCGACTATCAATTTACTGTTTTATAAAAATCATTACGTTTGGATCAAAAACTTTAACAGACTAGTTGGAAGACAGTATAATAAAAATAACAACAAAAAGTCTTTTGTTATCGCTGCTTGCACGGTTGTAGAGACAATGAAACATTACAAAAGCATTTGCAGTACTGTAGTGACGTACAAAGAATAACAATGCCATCTAAAAAAGATAGCGTGTTACAGTTTGTCCATCATAATCATAAACTAAAAATTCCTTTCGTCATATACGTCGATTTCGAATGCTTACTTCAACCTGTACTTGGCGTAGAAAATGATCCTAACCAATCGAGTACAAGAAAAATTCAAAATCATGTTCCATGCGGAGTAGCGTACAAGGTAGTTTGTTGCGCTGATTCGAGATTATCTAAACCAATCCAACTCTATCGTGGTAAAAATCCAGCTGTCTGGCTTCTCAAGCAGTTGATTAATGAAGTTGATAATATTACTTATCGTTTGAAAAAAGTAACTCCAATGTTAAAATTAACACCTCAACAAGAATCTGATCACGAGCAAGCGAAAATTTGTTATATTTGTGAAAAAGCTTTTGATGATAACAAAAAAAAAGTACGTGACCATTGCCATTTTGACCGGACAGTATCGTGGAGCGGCTCATGACCAGTGTAATTTAAAATTTCACGCTCCAGATTTTATTCCAGTTATTCTTCACAATTTTCGAGGATATGATAGCCATATTATAGTAGAAGCTTTTGGTGATCCTGACATATAAAAGCTCATCTAAAACTCAATAACATGTCATCAAATGCATTCCAAATAATTTTGAAAAGTATATGTCAGTTACGCTAGGTAAATTACGTTTTATTGACAGCCTGCAGTTTATGGCAGCATCGTTAGATGAGTTAGTAAAAGGTTGTAGTAAATTTAATAACCTAAGAGACTGTTTTGGAGATAAATTTAATCTATTAGCTAAAAAAGGAGTTTTTCCATACGAATATCTCGACGATTGGAGTAAATTTGATGAAACATCTTTACCTAGCAAAGACAAATTTTACTCGCAACTTAAAAAAGAAAATATAACTGATGACGAGTACAAGTATGCACAAGATATTTGGAAAGAGTTTGATTGTGAGACTTTTGGTGATTATCACGATTTGTATTTGAAAACTGACGTGTTATTATTAGCAGATGTTTTTGAAAGTTTTCGAGAAGTGAGTTATAATAATTACGGACTAGATCCTTGCTGGTATTATTCTGCCCCCGGACTGTCATGGGATGCTCTGTTAAAGTTTAGTAAGGTAAGGTTGGAATTACTGACTGATGTTGATATGTTCAATTTTATTGAAAAAGGTATCCGAGGCGGTATTAGCGTGATAACGAAGAAATATGCTGAAGCAAACAACAAATATTTGAAAGAGTATAATCCTGACCTTCCTTCGAAGTATATAGTTTATCTAGATTGCAATAACTTGTACGGGTATTCGATGGCAGAATCAATGCCGTTTGGTGGATTTCATTGGATCACGGCTGATCAATTTCTATCAGAGACAGAAAAAAAGATACCCGACGATGTTTCGTATTTCGTTGAAGTTGATCTCGATTATCCAACTTCGCTACACAAATTACATAACGATTACCCTTTCTGTGCGGAATCGATGGTTATAGATTATAGTTTGTTATCAGAAGAACAACAAGCGTCAGCATTACCAAGACAACATTCTATGGTAAAGAAACTAGTACCAAATTTGCTTCATAAACGTAATTATGTTTTGCATTACAAAGCTTTAAAACAAGCAGTCGATGCTGGTCTCGTGTTGAGAAAAGTTCATCGCGTACTAAAATTTAATCAGTCGCCGTGGATGAGAGGTTATATTAACTCAAACACTACAAGAAGAGCTGCGGCAAAAACTGATTTTGAGAAAAACTTTTTCAAACTGATGAACAATTCTGTTTTTGGTAAGACGATGGAGAATATTAGGAAACGCGTAAATATCGAACTAGTCAATGATGTCAATCGCAGAAACAAACTTGTGTCAGACGATGATTTTGTGAGCATGAAAATATTTAATGAGAATCTTGTTGCGATACAAAGAAGAAAAACAAATCTAAAACTAAACAAGCCGATCTACGTTGGAGCTTCAGTGTTAGATTTATCAAAGTGGCTGATGTACGATTTTCATTATAATTTTGTTAAAAATCAATGGCCGGCTAGTAGATTATTATTTACTGATACTGATTCGCTCGTATATGAAATCGAATGTGAGGACATCTATCAGGACATGCATGATAATAGATATCTGTTTGATCTTTCTGATTACCCACGTGACAGTAAATTTCATGACGACACAAATAAAAAGGTTATTGGTAAGTTCAAAGATGAAATGAACTCGAGCGCTATCAAATACTTTATCGGATTACGTAGTAAAATGTATGCCGTATTGTTAGACAATAATAAAATAACAAAAAAAGCAAAAGGTCTGCCTCGTGATTTTGTTAAAAAAGTTTATAAAATTTGATGACTACAAGTATGCGCTTGATGGCGGTGTTAGTTTTATAAGAGCTATGTCAATTCGGACAAATCGGAAATTTTTAACAACTTTCACTGTCCGATTAGTCAGCAAAAATATACCAAACTTACAATTGATCTTGATCGGTCAAAGGTGTATTTTATCGACAAAAAATACCCTCTTAACAAATCACAAATAAAAGATTTGTTTGAGTCCCGTCGTTATGTGAGCGGTAAAGTAAAGTTTAGCCTCTATTACCATGATAATGAAATATTTTTGATATCTACAGTTGAGACATTAACAGTTGGTAATGAGGTATAACACCACTTACCTTACTGGAATTCTAATGCTTAATTTAGTCCACAATCGCCACGCTCTGCTAAATCGTAATGATTTGGAAAATTGAGTCTGACATATCATTCTGCTTATTCTGGAAGATCACGTAATTAAATTTTACCTGTTACCTAGATATTTTGCAACAGGTGTTCTATTGTATTTGTTTGGAGGTCTGGAGGGGTTGTTGAGCTCGGATTCTTAGCGCAATTATTGATTGCAACAGGTGTTCTATTACGTTACCTAGGTATTTTGTATTTGTTGAGCTCGGATTCTTAACGCAATTATTGATTGCAATAGGTTTTCTATTACGTTACCTAGGTATTTTGTATTTGTTTGGAGGTCTGGAGGGGGTTGTTGAGCTCGGATTCTTACTTTCTCCTACTACTTGTGTTGTAATAATATTGTAATAATATTGTCTTTCACCGAATGTCCGTCGAAAAGATGGCATGACCAGACACTAAACCAAATATACCATATAATTTCTTCTCAGGTACCTAACTGAATATTACAACTTTCCACATAAATCTAGCAAATCCACAAAAAATGTTGGTTCTCTGATGAAATTTATTACTGTAACAATGTAACATTATAACAGAAAATGCAACATTTACATATTAATACATAAATATTAAACGTTTAAAGGTCACCGGCCAAACTCCATTAGTTTTCTATTTACATCAGATTTGCATTATATGATTAAAAGTATTTATACTCGAACAAAAGGAACAAAAAAGTTATCAAGTGTCAAGAAGAAATATTAATTTTAATTACTCGAAAAGACGCAGTTACTTCCCCTTAGCTACAATTTCCCACATATAGAGGACGGCAGCAGGAAATGACGTAGTTATCATCACAAGACCTAGTACATGCTTCTTGCTGTGGAAAAATAAAACATTATAAACCATGGATAGGGAAGATTTAGATGAAACTAATGAAAACTAATCCACTGATCAGCCTTTTATCGATTTGCGTTCGCGACATACTAGATTTGTGTCGCTTTCAAAACTGTTCCATTGTTTCAATTTATTTAAAACAATTCCCGTTAATACAGATTAAAAGGAATCAACCTAGGCTTTTCAATGTCCGACGTATTTAAAAAAAGAAAAGAAAATCGGCACACTTAAAAGAATCCAAAGAAACCAAACTTGACTCCTTTATGTCGGCCGACTTCATAAGAAAAATGGGCACGCTTGAAAAATACCAAAGTCAGTTTTCGGGGTTGTTTGCTTTGTAATAAAATAACCTCTGGATTTGATAACCTGTTGGAAAGTTTAAGGAAAGAATTTACTGCTCGCTTCAATTTTTTTTATCCATCACCTGGGCGTCTATTTGTTTCCCAGATGTGATCATAATTTACAGTTTGCAAGGCAAATAATATACACAACAATAACGTGCTTAAAAACACTTTTGTAACCCATGCTAGTAAAAAGATTATTATTTGCACTCATATTGGATGTATTTTAAAATAATGATTTTTATTTGCGAGATACCGTCGTAAGGTGGTACAGTTAACCTGGATACAATACAATCTTAGTCAATTTGCACATTGTAACGTCATACGTGAATGGGAGATACTTACAAGAAATCGGGGATATTTGGTCTCTTTTGTGATTTCGTTATTTGACATAAGCGATATACTCTACAGTAAGGACGCATACACAAACTGGCATCCACTAAATGGGTATATTGTTTTTCGTGGGTATATTTTTTCTTTAACAAATTCCTTTTTTTTATTTTCAAATAAGTGTATTTTTTTATCATTTTGCTTACATTGCGAGGAGGGGAGGGACACAAATTCAACACAAAATGAATTCCTTTCTTATTGGAATGGAATAATAGAGCAAATATGATTGACGATATTGACTAGTAATGACAAGCTTTTAATTTACGCGCGCACACACTAAGACAACTTGAAAAATTAAAACAAATAATACAATTAATTGGTAAGTGCAACATATTGCAGCAACATTGACAAAATGCCCAACATTATTCTCTCTCTCTCTCTCTCTCTCTCTCTCTCTCTCTCTCTCTCTCTCTCTCTCTCTCTCTCTCTCTCTCTCTCTCTCTCGTAACTGAGTGTGCATCATATGGAGCAGTGTTACAACATGAAGTCAAAAATTAAATATATTTGTTTTAATATCTCATGTACACTACCCTTAGAAACATGTATGCATATTCTGTAGAATATAATATGTTGTTTTATTGTTTAATAAACGAATATTGATAATTTGACAGGAAGACTTAAATTGAGAATGTCGTTGTGCAGATGCATATATCTTTAGCATAAAAAAATATATATGTAGATATTTCATTTAGAATAAGCAAGATATGCCTGCATGTTTTTTTTTCTCATATATATGTACGTTGCAAAGTATGTTTATTTTCTTTTCAAGAATATCAATTTCGTTTAAATTTAGTTTCTTCCTAAAACCTATTTCTAAAACGTATCTTACATAGTATCTACTTGTTTTAAGAGAAAGAAATTGTTCAAACTATTGTTAAGTTGAGTCGAATTGTCTTTCGAGTTGGACCAAATTGTTTTGGGTATTATCCGGCATTAATGATACAACTTTCCCATCCCCTCACCCTATTTTATTCCATAGCTTGAATTCACTTTTTTGGTAAACAGGTTGTTTCGGAAAAAGAAAGAATCCTTTTTCCCATCATCGCTCTTTTTGTCACATCCATATGCAACACAGTGAGTCATATTTGCTGTACAAAAGCACGATCGTAAGATATATCACAAAGACATTTATGTTGGGAAATTATACATTTGAATAGTTAGGTTGAATAGAAGTGATAAATGTACGTCATATTCGTATTTGTCACGCGGAAACTACCGATTGTTTACGGAGATTGCCGAATAATTTTTGCATCTACAAAAGTGGATTTCTAATCCTAATTAAACATTTCTATGGTAAGCAAACATACCACATGCGTTTTGTTTATGACTATGATGATATCACACGTTTTTATGATATAAGTGGCCGGTTACCAAGAATTTATTTGTAAAGGTCTATTTGTGTTCTTTTTTAGTCTTCTGTGCTGTAAAAAATATATCTATTTAAACCAGTATCCTCACAAAATCTAAAGAACTTTACGATGACCCAGTTTCACTTCAAAGTGTAAAAGTAAAACTTTCCTATAGCAAAGGTTTTACAGGGAAAGTCTGATTTAGTTTATTTGAAAGGAATGAATTAAATTGTCAATGTTTGTGCAAAATGATGTACAACCAATAACGAAGCTTCACAGGTAATAATTGATTATTTTAGAAAGTGATGCCAGAAACATCACAGCTGTAAATCTTACCAAAGCACCACTTAGGGACAAATGTGAATGAATTCTGGCGAGTAAAGTTTAGTGACATCAAAATATTGTGTCGTGGCAGGATGTATGCCAGGGGAGAATACACTGGTGGTGTCAGAAATAATCCCTGGGAAGGGTTTAGCAAGTAAGCGAGATATTTATACAACGGAATCCCCAAGTTCGGGCCCTTTGGTAAGGCCCTAAAAAAATTGTGCAATATTAACATTTTCATGGCATCATTGGAACCATCTAACCGTAATGCCAACTTGGAAACGTTTTGGTTGTTTCGCTCTTACTTTCAGGCTGGGTGGAGGAGACATTCGCTCTTGATACAATTGCTATAAATATATGCCTAGTAAAAGGATTCTGATTTTATTTATGTTTCCCCTAATATCTTATTATTCAGTAAAAAAAGATTTCATTTAATGCCTTTATAATTAGATGTTTGACAGGTATATTGAATAAACATTAGCAGACTTATTGAAAGATGTATTATTTGTAAGCATTGGGATTCACTAATTATTTTAACTGAATACGGTGAGATATAATTTGCAAATATGGGATATAAACTGCATACATCTGCACTATTACTTAAATATCTCCAGTTATGTAACATCAAACCATCCTACCCTCACCCCGTTATTCTGACGGATAAAAACTAGTGCCAACGATAAATAAATCACGAGGGAAGACCTCGTATCATAGCATTGTGTAAATGACAAAGTCCACTGAGTATCAAGCATTTTTGTTTAAAAATTGCGCTTATTATTAGAATTGACTATGTGAACATGATATATTGATTGCCATAAACGACCGTTAATAAATTATAAAGTAGATCATTTAATAACACTGTAAAATATCAAATTTGTTTTCAATTCCAAATTGGACACAACATTTAGACCCAATTCAAGGTCCGACGGCATGCATTTCGATATTTTAACCTATTTTACTTATCATAAAATGATTTTTTCCATTTTATTTTATTTGTATTCCTTTCTCCAGACCACAGCAAATTGACCTGTTTTCATAAATATCAATTCAGGTGTTGTTTCATACTTTAAATAGTGAATATACATCTAATTTACAAATGAAACGGCGTATTTTATTCTTGAAGAAATCAGTATTAGTTGGTCCTTAAAATGCATAGCTGAAGGAACCAAGGAAGTTGTGAAAAACAGATATCAAAGGAATGAAGTCTAATTCACAATAGCTGATTGCCTACTCAATACAGGTAATGTTTGTGATCACTCATTCAGTACTAGTAATGTTTGTGATCGCTCACTGAATACTAATAATGTTTATGATCGCCCAATCAATACTAGTAATGAATGTGATCGCATACTCCTATAGCATCAATGTTTCTATCGCCCACTCAGTACTTGTAATGTTGTGATCGCCCGCTGAATACCAATAATATTTGTGATCGCTCACTCAGTATTAATAATATTTGTGATCACCCACTCAATGATAATACAGTAGTGGCTTTTCTCCTGGTCTTCCTGCTTCCTACCCGAAGATCACACGTGCATTTGATCTAAGGTGAGGGCTTCATATAAATTGTGAAATTTCTAAATACAGTGGACATGCAGTGATTTTAAAACTTATTATTGCAGTGCTTTTATCCATAATCAATCAATATATTTATCTCAGTGTATTACTCTAAACGAATGAATCATCATTTTGGGAAGTCTTTCATGACAAAGAAATAGTGTAAAGATATTTACGCTGCGTTCAGACTGTAGGTCATGTACAATTTTCTCCATTGATCTCGTGTTTTAAAGGCATATATACTAAATGTCAGTATCTCTCTATCTCTTTCTCACACACACACAAACACAAACACACACACACACACACACACACACACATATATATATATATATATATATATATATATATATATATATATATATATATATATATGATCCAGTTTTATGTATATTTATGTATGTAAAGTAAAAATAGATGTCGCTTTGGATTGTAGACTTTTAGGGAATTATACACAGTTTTTAGTATCCGCAACAAGTCTATACAATTGGTTGTATTTATAGTTTTAAGTCTATTATCCGTAACATTATTTTACACAGTCCCACATGTAGGCTATAACCTTACTTAAGACATGCATACTATATTATCTTCTTTGGATACGCTACTGGACTATAACACGTTAGGAGAACGTCCCTTTTCAAGCAATAAAGTAAATCCATAAAAGTGGGTCGTTCTGTAGTAATTTACTACAAGATCAGCGAATTGTGAAAGTGGCTTGTTTAATGTTTATGTATTCGTACATATAGCGAATAGGCTAAATTTACCTCTCCTGTGGCCTAGTGTTAAAGAGTTCGCCTCAGATGTGATAGGTTCGAACCCATGCCGAATCATACCAATTACTTTTTTTAAAAAAATGGTATTAACAGAATTTAGTGTTAGGACTAGTCAACCTGGTATTAGGATAGAGCGACTTGGTGGAACATGATGCTACATGTCTGCAGTGTGATGCTCCAGTGCTAGACGTAACTATAAAATGCCACACTGGAGACAACGTAGCAATATGACTGAAGAATTGCAAACACTACGTTAAAAAAAATCCTGATCTCTCTCTCTCTCTCTCTCTCTCTCTCTCTCTCTCTCTCTCTCTCTCTCTCTCTCTCTCTCTCTCTCACACACACACACACACAAACACACACACAGAGGATAAATTGAAAAAGCGATATGACTTATGAGACATAAACTCTAACTGTAGCAATATGACTGAAAAAATGCAAACACTACGTTAAAAAATCCTGATCACACACACACACACACACACACACACACACACACACACACACACACACATACACAGAGGATAAATTGAAAAAGAGATATGACTTATGAGACATAAACTCTAACTGTAGCAATATGACTGAAAAAAAGCAAACACTACGCTAAAAAAAATCCTGATCACACACACACAAACACACACACACAGAGGATAAATTGAAAAAGAGATATGACTCATGAAACATAAACTCTAACTGTAGCAATATGACTGAAAAAATGCAAACACTACGTAAAAAAATCCTGATCACACACACACACACACACACACACACACACACACACACACACACACAGGATAAATTGAAAAAGAGATGATATACGAAACATATAAGCTCTAACTGTAGGCCCAGTGTAAGCTTTCCTTAATCCTCTTTACCCCAACGTGTTTATTTACTTAAACAACCATAATCACAAGACCTATACAATGTTTCACCTTCCGACTGATAAACTGTATCTCTATTGTTGCACAAGTTTCCAATCAAAGCTAAGCAATGTAGAACTTGCATTGGGTGTGTAAAATATTTGATTTAATTAGCAACGGGACCTTCCTTCATTATCAATGAATATATTAATTAGCCTCACTTTGTTATACGAACATTTCTCTTTTTAAAAAGCTGTATTATATTATGTGCTTTAGCAGATAAAATTGATTTCCATAGAGGCAATGCCATCAACATCGTGACTGTTAAAAGGTACAATTGAAAACAATTCAGAATTAAATCTGAAGGGTAGCGTTTGGCGACGTTAAAATTCGTCGATGTGACACAGTTTATATTTCATAATACTATATTATAAAGTCGTACACACATACGCGCGAGCAGGAGGATATGTGTCAGTACGACAAGTCTTGAACGAGTTAAACTATTATCATCCTTTGTGTACAAATAAAGAAAATAATTCTGATTTCTATTTCATAGTTTTCTATTTTCCACTATTGAAAAGAAAGTAACCTTTGCAGAAAAAAATATGCAAGAAACCCAGCAGCGACATAAAATAACAATAACTCACCAACTTCCGGACAAACCGCCTAGAACATAGTTTTTATCAAAAACGGGCGCTGTGACAATGAAAATTAAAGCGAATCCTTAACACATCTTAATAAATAATTTTAGATAAAATCCTACTCAAAACTAGTAACATACATATATATATATATATATATATATATATATGTTAAATAGTACATTTTCGTACGTTTGAAACAACCTTTTTACAGTTGAACCTACTTCGCTGGAAACATGTTTCTTGATCCTTACATGCTTATATGTATCGTTGTTCGTCGACTGAGACTGTATTTGTCTGATTTTACATTTAGATAGAAGTGATATATATATATATATATATATATATATATATATATATATATATATATATATATATATATATATATATATATATGTATATATGTATTTAAGAAGAAACCATTAAAACATCTATTGTATGAAGCTATGGGGTTCAACCGTAAGCAAAGTTTTACAAAAATGGAAAGTAACTTGTAAGAATAGGACATGTACTGCGTATATCTGTACCATTGTTTAATTCTATTTATTCATGTATCATTCAACAATTCTCTCACT
This sequence comes from Potamilus streckersoni, assembly GCA_016746295.1. NCBI lineage: Eukaryota > Metazoa > Mollusca > Bivalvia > Unionida > Unionidae > Potamilus > Potamilus streckersoni. The sequence goes on from JAEAOA010002072.1 coordinate 831,592, forward strand.
CTCCGAAATGGGTTAAACAAACCTCTAGCTAATGCAAAATTGCCGCGTGTGTTATCATGATTTTAATCCACTCAGATTGGATTACTCATGTGAAGCATTAATGAAAAAGTCGAATTTGTGTCAACAATACTTTTAAAAATGTGTGTCCATTAATAGAATGGGAATAGATGTCCATGATAGAGCGATAACAATGATCAGCTGCTAACATATTATAGTGTACATCATTTACAAACCATGTGATAAAAGCGTAATTATCTACAACATAAATTGGCCTTACTTTAAGACAGTAAATCTAGGTTGCAAAGTCTGACGTCGTTGAGTAAAATCCGTACCGAAATCGGTCTGTACTTATAGACAGATTTAGTCATTGTACTCATTTATCGTCGCTAGTAAATCACTTTATCACACGCATTCGTATAAAACGCATTCGAATAGGACACATTAGTGTTCAGAACCTCCCAGTATTTTCTGGGTTGCAGACACCGCTCCATAGACCAATAGTTAAATCAAATACGAGTGAGCTATGGTGGAGCTCTACAGTTTCGTATTTAGCATAGGGTTAGAATTTTAAAGAAAAAGAGTTTCCCCGGGTTTCCTCACTAGTTATACTGACTATTTAAAAGAGATTTTGTATATCTTAGGTATTGTTCAGAGAACCTTTAATTCCCTTTATTTTGATGTATGATTGATGGGTGTAATATGGGTTAGAGAGTATACAGCTTGGCCTTATTCCAGATGTGCACCTTTCAAAAAAGTGCTAGCTCTACTTGCTCATTTTCACTTCTCGAACTTCAGAGGTAAATTGTAAAAAATAGAGCCCATAACTTTGTTTTACATTTTATGTATTTGGTAATTCATTCATTGCACCTTTAGAAGCTGGTATTGTCTAGTTTGGCAAAATTCATTTTCCATATTTTAAAAACTACCAAAAAAGTGTACTTTAGACAAATTCAGGTGGATTTTTGGAGCACAAGGGAGCAGTCATTTTAGTTAGCAATGTCCTAAGATCATTTAAAATTTCCAAAAATACAATATCCAAAGAAATTTCAGCCACATTACATGAAAGTAGTATATAGGTATGTCAACATTCTCTCCACTATGCATGTTTAAAATGCAAACAACTTCACCTTACATACATCACTCTCTCAAAAGAACATAATAACTGGTGAGCGCCACCTATATATTGGTCAAGGGTGACTCGCTCTAACGTATTCCAAAATATATTTCACGAATGGGCAACATCACAGTGTGTTTAATAAATGTTTGCTATGCCACGCGCGTCATCCCCAAGAATATCATTATTACATTACAATCATCCAGAGTTGCTTTAGGGCACTGTACGTATCATTGTGTCACATATATCACATATGCATTCTTTGGTGAGACCGCTAAAACACTCTTCACCGGGATGTCTTTCCGATAGTCGTACACAACAAAATTAATGTGCTTAAGGTCTATGTCATCAAATGCAGGGACTTCACTGATATTGGAAAAGAACTGGATGGCAAGTTAACCCCTCCACTAGTTAAAAACAAACGCGTCCACGAAATCCTTGAGTACATAACACCGAATGATCGTTGAATATTGCAATCACCGATCCCATGTCAACCATCGCATAATCAGATTCAGCAAAAACTTAGTTTCCTCAGATCCAGTTGAGTCAATAACCAATACGCGGACATAGTTTGCAAACACGGAACTAATTCCATTGCTGTGATTGAGCGACCGACGGTGAAATCTTTATCCTTTAATCATTCCATGTTGAATACCAATTGTTGTACAAGAATGACCATGTCTTCATATTGTATACAATGCCTGGAAGTTCTGCCAATTCAACTCAGGTTCAAAAATGTAATGGTCCAGCCGGAATCTGTGTAACTTATATCTGGCGTGAAGCAAATCATTTTACGCTCTTTGAAACATAGCGGTACATCGGTGGATTTTTAAAAAGACTTGGCGATGACATTACTGTCGCGTTCACGAAACTCCCATGTATATTGTGGATCAAATAATCTGCATGTATCCTGGAATTTGTTACAATTGTTGCGGACATGAAACACGGTTGGGTACACGAGATGACTTTAATGACCAATCGAAGACTGTGGAAGAACTTGTAAACCAGGCTGATGCTGCATGCTACCAACGCTATCTCTTGCATACAACATAAACCATAACCATACTCATCAACTAGCCGAATAACGCGATTAGTCCTTCACTTTGACAATGAAATTAGACGCGATAAGATTGAGGCTCACTGATGCAATTCGGTAGAAAACTGTCGCAGCTAAACGAGATTCTTTACACCCGCAACCAGCACTAGACTTTGTCGAGGACAATCTGGTTTGCTACCTGTATGCCCTATGAGAGCTGGAAAGTTGAAAACGTCGTGGTAATGAACCGGTTTGGTCCGTTGATACATTCACGATCTCAGTCAGAATTAATATTCCACGACAGTAAGAACATTACTATATTACTATATGGAGCTAGCGGGAAAAAAACTTCATATTGTAACATTCATGATGCAGGAAGACTAGCAAGATCTTTCAGCGAAGATTCAATTACCACCAGGATATATTGACCAATCGTGTGGAGCCCGTAGGCGTAAGTGATGATTTCTTAGGGAAATTCCATCGCTTTGTTTCTAGTGCGTACAAACTCACCTTGGTGCAAACATTTATTCCTATGCGATGCTTTCGCTACAGGAAAAGGTTTGCTTTTAATCTAAATTCACGCAGTTCTTGTAATAACTTTACGTACACATTGTGTCAGAGACGCTTCGCGACTTCTACCAGTGGAACTCCTCTCGATTTCTTAGCATTTTCCCTACTCTTTTTAAGATCGATTATATTTTAGATCTCAGCTCTCCAAGACCACGCTCTTGCATACTCTTATCAAGGACTTTATTGTTGGCGTTGCTAAAAGTGGAGCCTCACTCTGGTAGATATGAGAGATGAATTACAGAGTTATATGTTATTAGAAGGCAGCATTATGATCTGTTTGTGAAATTATTAATTTTTCTTGAATTCTAAGATGATACTAAAATTAAAAATTGAGGTCAATGTTGCAAACTCGGACGTCATTTGTCACATTCGCGTTGGTCAGTACATAGGAACAATACTATATCTATCAACATATTGTACTCATCGTTAAATGAATATGCTATCATATAAATATCATATTATTACCTTTAAATATATCATATCATATTATTATCATATAAATATCATATTATTACCTTTAAATATATCATATCATATTATTATCATATAAATATCATATTATTACCTTTAAATATATCATATCATATTATTATCATATAAATATATTATTACCTTTAAATATATCATATCATATTATTATCATATAAATATCATATTATTACCTTTAAATATATCATATCATATTATTATCATATAAATGTCATATTATTACCTTTAAATATATCATATCATATTATTATCATATAAATATCATATTATTACCTTTAAATATATCATATCATATTATTATCATATAAATATCATATTATTACCTTTAAATATATCATATCATATTATTATCATATAAATATCATATTATTACCTTTAAAGATGAACATGCATTTATGGACTCTTTAAATTCGTGGTTGTAGCAATGATTAAATCCGTGAAAACTGGAGTCTCACTAATACAAGTGAATTCATAGTAAGAGATCGCCCACTCAAGGGTAGTAATGTTGGTAATCGACTACTCATGGCCGCTAATGTTGTTGTCGCCCATCCAAGGCTATTAATGTAGCGATCACCCATTCAAGCTAGTAATTTATGTGATAGCCTACTTAATGATAGTAACGTTGGTGATTTCCCATTCAAGGTTAGTAGAGTTTTTCTAAGGTCTTCTTGCTTCCTGCCTCCAAGTTGGAGACACCATTAATCTACATTGTCCAACACACACACACACACACACACACACACACACACACACACACACACACACACACACACACACACACACACACACATATATATATATATATATATATATATATATATATATATATATATATATATATATATATATATATATATATATATATATATATATATATATATATAATTTATATTTATGTCAAGTAAATGTAGATGGAGTTTTGATTGTAATTCCAGCGTACTATATAGACACTATTGCGCTTATCCATAATGTAATATTCATTGCTGGTTTATCATCTTTGTGAGTAGTCGCTTTCAATGAAATAGAGTTGATTGTAATAATGTCATATCTAGACAAATATCGAACAAAATGATAGGACACGCACGGATACTGGTCGACAAGTATCATATTAATTGCTTCTCTTTTCATATACGTTACTTGAGTATTACACGTAAATAGAACATGTACTTACATGGACGGAATTTGTTAGAACGAACGTTGTAATCTTGAAACCAACGACACATGAAGTGTTTTTGTATTAATAATGCAGTGAGTCCCTTAAATTGTAATAGAGATTTGGAATCGTAGTAAGCGTTTAGACTTTACTTGTTAGCTTCCCTAACTGTCCTTTTGGTCTTTTGTGTTGTAATATAATTGTATCTAATTAAATTCGTGTCTTTTCATAAATCTATCTTCTGACTAAAATATAGATCTCTTGATGTAAAAGTTTCAAACTGTGGTGCATATATGCAGAAAGTTTACTATACGAGTGTCTTTAAAAGGGACTATATTGATCTGGTTCAAATTTATTTTGTCTGTAAAAGGTTTTGTCTTGGTTTGGTTCAATTGTCAGTTTCTCTAGAATGTTATACATTACACTGATTCAATTTTAGGTGTCTCTAGAAGTTACTATTTGGTTTGGGTCAAATTATTATAAAAATTGCTTTTATGGTACTATATTGGCTTGATCGAATTTTCAGTGGATATTAATTAAATGTATGGTATAGTTTTAAGAATATAATTTTAAAAAAAATTACTATATGAGATATTCCGGTTATTTCACGTTAATTCACGCGCTGTGGCGTGGTAAGAGGTGGATTTATTATGTATCGATTGGCACATCAATGGATCCGCCCGGCGATAGGTACAAGTGGGACAGGTCAATTTCCAATTAAAGGTTGGTATCGTGCCTATGCAATCAGCACGCAGTTGTTTTCCCCAACAAGCGCTTCTTTATTCACCCTTGAAACAAATTTGTCAAAGTAACTGCTACCATAATTGCTATATTATTGAAATGGACAATATAATCTACATCATGTGTAAATTTTTCTCCAACTTATATACTCATGCGCTGTTAGGGACCCGTTTTGTGGATTAAAAAAAAAAACAACAGAATAATTCAATAATGCAACACCTAGATGTAATTCAACATTTAAGCTTAAAATATAAATATGTAGATATTCTAAATTGTTACATTACGTAGGTTTGAAACCCAAATATCCCTTTACAAAGGCCGCATTCACAGTTCAAGGTGATTGCACGACATAATTTTCTGTAGCCAGAAATAGTAATTTTTATCTCAGTAACAGTCAGAGATTTTAAACATCAGATACCCTACTTATAAGATGACCTTCTAAAGAGATACCCTATGTATACAATGACCTTCTAAAGAGATACCCAAGATTCGCTGACAGAAGTGAGATGAAAGTAATCTGTAAAAGAGAGTACCTCAGTCTACTGAGACCAGACACTCGGTTGATTCTCTATTTTAATTTATTTTATTTTAATTTTATTTTAGCTCTCAAGTTTTTTAAGCCATCCTTATATTCAATATTTTCTTAAAATATAAGCGTAACACTCTACACCGAATGCAGTATTCTACAATTTTTTTCCATTAGTCTTCTACCATGTCAGTTCACCTTATAATCCCTCCAACAATAAACAATTTATCCACATGATCTAAAGTAACACGTATATATAACGAAAAAAATCTTAATTTTAATTTCAATCTCAAGACAAAAAAGATCAAAATTATATACCTTGAGTTTAAGATCATAAAATGAGACTCTTAAACAAATCTAGCTAATTAAAAAACACGCACAAACACGAAAAAACCCCACAGCTCTTAATAATTTAATTAAAAGCTGTAGAAACTCATCGTTATCAAAATTATGTACACAATTAAAACATCTGTATGAAATATATTTTACATCGTAATGAGGTATGCTAAAACGCTTTTACATCGACTCATACCCTTAGTTTAGAATCATAACAGTAGAAAATGTGTTTTAAAACTTATACATGCACACTTAAAACGAAGCACAAACAAATACACACGTCTCTGATTTTGACTGCAAAGTAATGAAAACTAATATACATGAATATGATCATGTAAGGTAAAAAAGTGCCTTTAAATTTAATAGTGCATAAAGCAAACACACATCCCTGATTTTTATCTTGAGGTAAAGGAAACGAAAAATAAGACACATAGTTTATGATCAAAAACAGTAAACGTCAGAATCAAAATTATATGGATATATTATTAAATTCCAAGTATATGATCATATAATGTAAAATGCTATTTGAAAGTAATTAATTAATTAAAAACATAACATAGAAACACACTCACATTATAATTAATCTACTTAAAAGGCATTTGCACACATATATGCTAACAAGAGAATATTCTACAAAGAATAGAATATAAAGATTAAACAAACAAAGAAAATTACAAAAATATTAAAATGATTGAATTATTTCAGAGTTTATAATTAGATAATAAATCTACCATTAAAAGCCTAATCTACTTTAAATGATGTACGCACACACGCTATGATGTTTATAATATCAAAACCTGAAAAGGATTGGAACCACATTGACTAATCGGAACAGAACGTCGATGACATGGCATCGGATGGGATTGACACTTTCTGTCTTGAGTGTAACGTTGGTATGTTTTAAATGCATTAGGTTTGATAGATCAATGGAATAAAAAGAAAATAGCTTAAAAAGGCTAATTTAACAAAGATTTACTGGATTCTTTGTTATTATTGTATTTGCGCCTTAATCGCAATTATTACAAGAGTTTCATTAGACGAGTCGCTAGTTATCAAATACTAAACTTAGTAACGAAAAACAAATTGAATCTTATTGTTGAAGATAACCTCAGTGACAAAGTTTGATATTCAGGTTTAACGTTTTCTTGTGTTCTTTATTCTCATTCCTCAAATGCATTTTATCGTATTGTATAAAACCAACTTCAGGCTCGTATGATATAAATATTGGCTAAATACAAGAAATATTTTGTTAGCCTGAATCGACCAAATCAACGAGGAACATAGAATAACATGATGCTGATTTTAAATTTTGTTTTAATGAACTTAAAACACTTACTTGTTTATTTTTGATTGGCCTGCAATATTCATCTTTATGTTATTACATGTCTAATTCATTTATATGCTGTCTGCATCGTTAAATAAAATCATGTTTCAGTCTTGCTCTTGGCGATTACCAGAAACAATTCTGGAAACCTTATAGCAGAGAAGCGTTAACGTCTTGGTTAATACTATTAAATATAACAATACTTATCAACATAGACATACCGAGTGCTAAAAATATTCTTAACTCTGTTTACTACGCAGCACTAAAACTCTGATCTTATTCGTGCTTTTAGCCTACTTTTATGGAAAGCTGGGTACTGGAAAAGTTGCAAAATGAATTATTCCATTTTCACCCAATAGGTTTACAATTGACTACCAGATTAACACACGTAACTTTACTAGATAAACTTGCTAACCACTCTAAAAAAAGGTGAAATCAAACTTACATTGCTAAATGATTTAATCCCTTGTTATGCATTAATAGCATTGTTTTAATTAACAAAACAAGTCGAGTCAATCATGAAACGTTTTCTATACACACTAACCATACACCATTAAATACTGCTCATAGGGCTACAGTATCAATTTAAAAAACTATTAGGGTTTACAATTGGTCTAAGAGTCTACCACTAAGAGTTGATATTAAAGAAGTTGAGTAGCTAATCACTGTAGTTTCTTTTAGTCTATTCAAAATTTGCAAACTGATAGCAAATATATTTTTAACAGAAACTTGTTTCTTTTCGTCAGAAATTAAATGAGTACATTCAACCCAAAGGACTACTTTACGTTTTGTAAAGCATGCTAATGAACTATGATGCTAAAAGAAATAGTATTATAGTCCACCCAGTAGTGGTAGTTACCATATAAATTATAAGATGCAAGTTTAGAAATATAAATGTGCGAAAATTGTACCAATCCACTTAATTCTAGAGCGACAAGATAATAATGTTGGTAAGGATTGTTTTATTTGATTCAAAAATGGGAGCAAAAAAATACAACATGGCATAAAAAACTTAAACACCGATGACCTTGGCGTGGCTACTCTTTCAGGTGGTATACAAATGAAAGCAGCTGGATTAGTAATAGTTATTGGCACAGTTGTACTTTTAGGGGGGTTGTCCGCATCAATGATTGGATTTCCTGCAAACATTGGTCTAAATCAATGTTAATGGCAACATAAACTATATAATACGTCATGCCAATAAAATAACACTATGAGAAGACTATTTTGTGTGACAGAGAATACAGCAGGTACAAATAATTAAACTAAAGCAAACAAGAAGAAAATAAATAATATGGAGATCCAAGACATACTATGATTTCAGGAAAAGGAATTGTGGAGAAAGAGATAAAACGAAAAGAAAGATGGGGGAAGGGCTATACAGAATTGAAAAACCCTGCCATGGGACCGTGTACCAAGCATACAATCGTTATATAGGAAAATATATACAATATGGCTAAGACAAGTTAAATGTATCCTATGTAAAAAGACTTTGAAACTGATTGTGTAGTTCTGAAAACCAACATATAATAAATTATTTTGGTTGAGTAAATAACACAATGTTCTTCAATAGTAGCTATTAGCTATTTTACTTTGGTTAAGTCTATTCCAGTAAAAATTTCTTTCATCGACACATAAACTTAACGTTTGCGTGTCGCACCGACCACGACAGAATGAAACGTGAAATTATCTACAAAGATTTTGCATCATTTTATTGAAAAAGGACATGGCAAAGCTCTCAAAGAATATACAAGTGGAAATGTGTTTTCTCAAATATTTAGTTTTCGTGTATCTGAAATGATCCAGTATCTGTGTGTACGTTTGATCACCTAAAAGTTTGACAAGTAATTACAAAAATGGCCCCATTATATTTTTTCTACAGAAAAATGAAAACAGTTCGCACCCTATTAGGAAATTTGCTCAAGTTCTTAGCAGAGAGAATCCCAGCGCAAACAGCCGATGTGATTAGCTGGGCAAAACACGTGATTAAAATCTTTAAATATATTGGCCCTCAAAATTGTGTTACCCGACGAAACTGGCGAGAAATTGTAGACCCAACCACACCTCCCATAAATGTCCTTACGCAAGCGTAAATCGTTATATATATATATATATATATATATATATATATATATATATATATATATATATATATATATATATATATATATATATATATAGTGCAGTTTACGTTGGGAAACCAATTTGCAATGCATCCTTCTTTATGGTCTTCAGATATCCATTGTGCACCAGATAACTCAGAAGAACTCAAAGGTAACTGTAAGGCTGTGTCTATATTTGGTTACTACTAACCAACTAGGTAACCTAAGCTAGTGTTCGAGCCTTTTGCTTGAGAAGTACAATGCTGCGGTGATTGTATATCACTTACCCTAGTATTACACATATGTCAGGTCTGATTGTCTTCGTTGCCTTCTTTTGTAGCAATATTTGCATCGGAATCGTTACTGAATCGAATATATTTCTCAGCATTGTTTAGTAGTATTTTAACAATTTTCCTGTTGATATTTTTACCAATATTTTGATGAAAAGATGGATGTCATAACGGAACACACAATGTATGTGTGTTGGATAAAATAATCAAATTACATTTGTGATTTACAGGAATATCTATGCGTCTGTAAAGTGATCTTGGTATGGAACATTGTTTTCTGTTATTTCTCTCTCCCAGATGCAACTTATGTAAACACATGTTTTGGTGTATTTTAAATCTTTATTAACGAAGCTACCAGAATTACAATTTTTCTCCAAAATAAAGTAAAATACTTGAATGTAGCCTGGTGTTCTCTGAACTAATGTGTCAGTTTTATTTATAAGGGTCGATGACACTTTTTCGATCATAATAAAGAACATACCGAACGTTTAATTATTGATTGTGTTTGAATTTTACAATTGAACCTTCATCAGGAATTTTATTGATTTAATTTTCTTTAATGTCTACTTTTTTGTTCTGATAACTTTTCTGGTGTACAGTTAAATAAATGGCAATATACAGACATATTTATTTTTGTATGCACTTCTGTTATTAAGATAAGTTTTTATTCTAAGTGATGGTACCTTTCATCGTTTTACCAATTAGTGCCGCTAGGATAATATATGATCAAGTAAACGTGTCCTTTTCTTTCTTGGTTGTTCTGGTGTGTGTGTGTGTGTGTGTGTGTGTGTGTGTGTGTGTGTGTGTGTGTGTGTGTGTGTGTGTGTGTGATTTTCTCGTAGTTTAAAAAATTCCAGTCATATAGCTGTGATGTCTGTTGTATGATATTTTATAGTGATGCCTATCACTGGGACATTATGTCCGACCCAGTCACATTATCCTGACACCACCTAGACCAGTTCTAACATTAACCTCCCAGGCGAAGTAGCTGTTAGTTCCATCCTGATATTTCTTTAGCATAATTCGGCCGAGATACGAACCAAAGACTTTCCGCGTCCGAAGAGAACGCTCTAGCAATTTGGGCACGGGAGCGATCAAACGATTTCACGTAGTTTCAATCAGAAGCACTGCAGATGCATGTTACCTTTGACAAAGTTCTGCTATCTCCCACTTCTAATATTTCGTACATGTATGAATATATCTCATTCATTTTCAAATATCCACATGTCCTCATTTTCTTAAGCGCCATTTATAAAACCAATGATCGTATTCGTCTAACTTGCAATATCAGAATTTAAACCATATGAAACATTCATGCTACATGTATCACTTATTTCCAATGCAAATTTGATATGTAAAATGACGAAAAAAAAAACAAAACATTTAAGTATATTAGCGATCCCACACCAGTTCATTCTATTAATTGGTCTGAATATGAGAACAAAGGTATGTTCTCAGCCTTTTCATAATATTGAGCACGTTGTTTCATAAGTATGACTGTAGATGTAATGTGATTATGATTTTGATTTTTAACATAGCTTGAACAATTTTTTTCAGTCATACCTCTACGATGTCTGCATTTTGGCAGTTTAAAGTGATGTTTAGCACTGGGGAATCTTGCAGCAGACATGTAGCATGAAGTCCCACCCAGTCACATTTTCCTGACACCAGGCTGACCAGTCCAAACACTAATCTTTTAATGCTGAGCGTTAAGCGAGGCAGCTATTAGTACCATTTTTGCAAGTCTTTGGTATGACTCGATCGGGGATTGAACCCACGACCTACGCATCCGAGGCGGAAACTAGGTCACCGGAGCGTTTAGGTTAGATGTAATTGAAAATTCACAGACACAAATTTGTTTTGCTGAGAATGGTATTCAAATACGGTTCAATATCATTAAAAATTTATACAAATTTTGATTAACGCAGCCATTAAATTTCAACATATTACTATTTCTTTAGATGAATTTCTACATCGTTTTGAATCAGTTTCGAAACTATCTGTTCGTAAGTCCTTATTTTTAAATATTAAAAGAGCTCTGTGAAACAGGGAAGGACTATTTATTCTCTTGTCTTGGAACTGGCGCATCTGGTATCAAAGTATATACACATTATGTTTTGCTTTGCACACTGTACGTGTTTTAAGACCCACTTTGAATATTTTGGCAATATTTCGATATGTATGTAAATGCTAACAGGTGACAAGTAATATTTTCACCTTTGTCATAAACTTTCACACATGTTTAGCCTGTTTATCCAGTCCCGGCAATGCTGAACAATTGCGCTTCTCATCAAACAAGAAATATAAACAAGCTTGCATCGACTAGCATCGCAACCAGTTAGAAGTGTGAATTGCTTAGGGGTGGGCTCGTTCGTAAATTGATTAATTGGTATGTCCATAATGGAAATTAGGATGTACCTTCGGATTCCAGAAAATTCAGCAATAAACATTGTGACCAACCAACCAAGCAACTAACTAAACATCATCCGCCACAACACTGCTACTGCTACTACTATTAATAATACCTCATCCGCTACAAAGAACTAAGGAACACAAATATTAAGATACTCGATTCAAACGGAAAATAATTTATGCACGTTACAAATATCTATAGCTGCGATGCTCACATTATTTGTCTACTTGGAATTCTATCAAGGGCTGATAGAATAGAGCCAGATTTGTTATTTGACATATCGGCAGATCAGGGTCCAGGTGTTTCATCAGCATAATTAGATCTATTGATGTGTTTATCCGGATTTACTTGGCACGAGAATGTAGCGATATGCTTTATCGCATTGCTGGTACATTTTAATTTTTCTTTGACCAATGCAATATTTGACACCCCGATAATCCATATCACTGTTACAAGGATGAACATTTGATCACACCAACAATCGCATTACCTTCTAAATCATTGTGTGTGGAGCAGTCTTCATTATAGTGATCACTGACACTGAAAATTGTTTAAACGTTCATTGCTTTGTAAGCAAATAAAAATTGAATCGTCTGAATTCGAAATTTATATGATTCCAAGACAAATGGGATTAATTGCATTTTTTGTGGTTATTTTGCGCCTGGCGGTTATGGTAATGGGTTCGCAAGACATCGATCCTTTTTCGACTCCTTTCTTCATTACAAATTTGGAGGAGATTGAGAACTTTCCTCTTGTGTTCGACCATCCACTCCCTCCCTGGCTCAAGGGAACACTTGTAAGTATACATCTGGCTGGATGATTTAGTTATACGGCAGGCCACAACTTAAATTGAGATGTTTCGTTTTCTTGCAATATTAACGTTACAGTAGTAAGGTGTGACATTTTAAAATGAGAGTGGAGACAGCATTTTATATTTTCAATTTTATATCAGTTATCGTGTCTCTTTATCATAATTAATACATTTATATAATCACATCAGTTACTACAGAACATAATGATGTGATTGTCTCTCAACATATACATGCTGTTTCTTCTTAGATCATTGAAACATATTACTCCCGCTGAATCTGATGTCTTAAAAGAATTTGTCCTCGCCATTTCTCGTTTATATTTTTCTGTTTGAATCGTTTTGTTGTCATACGGCTTGTCGCTAAATATGGTTCACATTGCTGAAGTAGACATCGAAGTGTTGTTTTATGTTCTTCTGGGAGTGACTGGTGATTCCGCATTACTTGTTTTGAAAATATTTGATGAGAATACACAATTTCTTAAATTGTCTGAAATTGATTGAATGGTGTTTTATATACACTTTTTGAATGTTTTCTGAAATAAATATCACCGTTCAGCAAAATATAGACATTTTCTATGGAGATAATAGATTTAAAACTCACAGACAAATGTAGAGATACAAATAGTGTCGAGGTTTTACATTTGTGTGTGTTAATTTATGTCAAATGTATGTATGATTTCACAAGCCCCTACTGTGACTCCTTCAGCCTGTTTACGGTATTCACATGTGAAATAACATCTTCAAGTATATCAGTATTTAAGATCGGTTCTGGATGTTATTTTCTTATAAAGATTTGTTTTAAACTCTTGGCAAACATAATATACATTCCTAACATTTGATGGTCACATTCACTGAATCTTCCTCTGCGACTTCGTGTGGTTACAGAAATACGTAGAGAGGAATGTATTTCTCGCCCTATTATCTGGAGAAGAAGGGTGTCGATAATTTGGTTTTCGTATACTTGTTATTATAGTTTTGAAGATTTGAAATTCTACAGCTGCGATAAATATGATGTAAAAAAAACTCCACAGAATTTTTTCAGGCTAACTTATTCTTGCAGTGACCATTTGTAGATTTAAATGCATTTTCGTTTTTTTACAGATAAAAAATGGATTAGGAAGATTTGAATTCTGACAAAGAAAATTTAGAAATGTACTGGATGCTTATGCCAAATTGTCCAGCTAGAAGTTTACTGGAAATGGAAATGCAGCATTCTCAACGAGGTTTATGCGTTCAAAATCGTACAATGAATCTCTTGCCAGAAATGATATAGCTCCATATATGACTCTGGACGGTACGACTCCACCATTTAGCATCCCAGAGAAAATGGAATCCTTGATAAATGGCGTTGACAACATGAACGTCAACGTTTATCGCTACCCTGAAGGAAGTTATGTTGCTGTCAGCGACTACTGGAACTGTTACGAGCTTGATCCGAAATCTCTCTTAACGATCGAAGACATCAAACCCAAAGTACCTAATGCCACAATAATGGATAAGATGATCATGCTGCGTACGGCACATCCGTTACCTGAATACGGCAGGAATTCGTTTATTACATTTGTATCTCTCGCGAGCGCAATACCAGAGAAAAAAAGCAGTATAAAGCTCATTAGAGTAAAGACTGCCCTTGAAAGACACGAGATTGTGAACATTGATGTCGACAGGGTTCCCTACATGCATTCCTTTGGAATTACTGAGAATTATGCAGTCATTATCGCCATGCCATTTTTCGTGGATCCCATTAAAATGTTTAAAACTCTCATTGCACTTAATGTGCTTGAATGGACCCGAGTGAAGGAACTACAATGTATGTCATCAATATAAAAACTGGTAAACTGCAAATTTTGAAAACAGATGCTATATTTTTTCTTCACACACTCAACGCGTATGAGGATGAAGACGACACAATTTGTCTTGATATCGCCACCTACAATGAGACTCGATCCATGCATTTCTTTGATCTGGACATACTGTTAGATCTTTTGGCAAGATCAAAGCAACCACCAGCAGATCTGAGGCGCTTCAAACTTGATCTCTCAAAAAATACCGTAGCAGTATCTTCATTTCCGTCTTCATCCAAAACTGATTTGCCTGATCACCTCGATTTTCCAGTTGTCAACGAGAAGATCCGCTCAAATAAGTACTGCTTCGTGTACGGCATAAGGTACAACACGGATGGGGAGGATTATCTACACATGGCACTAGTAAAAAAAGACTTGTGTACCGGGGATGGAGATGCGTACTGGAGCCAGCCATATACGTACCTGACAGAGCCCTGGTTCATTCCGTCCCCAGAAGTCAGCAGGGAAGATGATGGGATTACTCCTTCCTATGCTCGACACACAAACTAGGAAAACCACCTTCACCATTTTTAATGCTACGGACCTGACTATAATTTCTAATTCCATCCTTCCTACTAGTAACCCGTTTGCGACTCATGGCCGGTTCTTTGTCGAACTTTTTTAGAATATCAATGTAATAATAAAATGACTAACGAAACGTTAACATTCTAACACATGTAATGAAATGGCCAGCCTGATAAGAGGTTCTCACTTGAAAACATTTCAACTTTAATCTGAGATGTCAATGTGTCTCGTCTTCATTATTCTGTGCTCCGTTTTGAATGTTCATTTAAGATCGTGTCGTCACGAGAAATAAAGGACTATGTAATGTTCCAGTTTCAATTTCTGTTTTATAAACTATTTTTCCCTTGTTCTAAACTTGTTAAAGAGGAGCTAAGCAATTGTTGAAAATTTATTATATCGATTAGAACTATCACGGTATATTTGTTATACGAAAATTGCTTTTTTAAAAGATTCTCTACAAAACAATAACCCCTGAAGGCATGAACCAAAAGCAGTGTTTTCAAACATCTGCGGTGGACAATATCGGTGTTTTGACAAGAGAGATTAATTTTCCTTGGGAGGTTATAGTAGAAACATGGAAGCTGTAAATGGTTAAACAGTTCTACTAAGTAACAATTCCGAATTAACTATAGATGGTTTCATTTGGTGACATCAACATTTTGCAAAACGGCAGTACGCATGTTTCACAATATAGACAAACACACACGCACATATACATCAACATGAATATGCTTATTTGCGACAAAACTGAGCTACTTTGAAAATTATTGTCCTATTTTTACTAAGCACCAGACATTCTCTAATTTTATTTTCTTCGAAAATTGCCGTTTTCGTGTGCCGTAAAATTGAAAAGCGGAAAACGCATGCCAAATATACGCAGATTGTATTAAGAGGCATTGCTGAATTGGAACTCCCAATAATGATTTATTTCAACCACATATTTATTTTTTTAGTTTTCAATTAGAGCTAGTCAAAAAAAAATTAATATGCTTGATACATCTTCAGATTGTTAGATAAATTGTGTCAACGTCATTAATTTCACCTGTTATAAAAATGGAACATAACATGTAAAGATAAGAACGATATCTGCGTCATCGTTTAATCCACCCATGCATGTACAATTTAACCATCACATCCAACATTAACCCGTCCTCTACGTGTCTTTATCTGTCTGGTTTATGGAGTCAGAGAAAAAAAAGGCATGACGTGATCTAACGTCTTTGTAATGTCGGTTATCACGGTTGAAACACACTCCAAATAGTTTGTTCTTATCAAAATACGTACATATGAGAAATACATTACAGCTTATCACTTAGCAGGGATAAACCTGTATGAACAGCATATTAAAATATTCATTGTTCTTAAATTCAAAATAATTCCTACATATTGAAAAGTAGGCCACTGTTGCAATACCGGACGCCATTCACATCATTCATAATGACATGGGTCGGTACATATTAACTTTACCATACAAATATAATTTACCAACGTAAATAAATCTACGAAGTGTTTTAATTTATTGGTTACACGTTTTGTTCAAATTCCTGTGCAAAACAGTAAATTTTATTGCTGTTGGAGGTATCAGTTTATGATTTTAACAGAATTTTCTTTGATTATTTGAGTGAATATTCATTTACTGGATAAATATTTTACTATTGTCTCTACGCGTGGATAAATATTGATTAGATCATTAAATTTGTAGTTGCAGTAATCATTAAATCAGCGAAAATTTGTATCTCACGAATACAAGTGAATTCAAGGTAGATGATCGCTCACTGGTAACGTCTGTGCTCACCTAATCAAGGCTGGATATGTTGACTATCTTACACGCAAGTTTAATAACGTTGGCAAATGGTTATCGCCTAATCAAGGCCAGCAGTGCTTGTTATAACCTGCTTACGGCTAGTAATTTTGGTGTTCGCCAATTCAAGGCTAGCAAAGTTGGTGCTCGCTCTTTGAAGGCTGGCAATACTGATGATCATTTACTCAAGGCGAGTAAAATTTATGATTGCCTATTTAAAGTTAATTTTTTTCTTATGTCTTTTGATTCCTGTCTAGACGTTCGATATCACACTGCGATTACATTTAATCTAAGGTGTAGCCCTAAGCGATCTGTATTCTCTCGTCATACACCAACGTTACGTCCTCCCTGCCCCTTTCACAAGGTCCGACAGGACATGCTGACACATATTTGTGGTTAGAAGTTTGGGTAAAGTGAATAGTCAACTTCTTTATAAGAAACATTGTTGACAATTAAATGAAACAATATCTCTATTATCCTTTCTTTTTTATCTCCGAAAAAAGTTTCGATATGTTGAGATAGGTCAGGTCTTCTGATTGTCCTGGAACTTTTTCATTCGTGTCGAGTGGTGCTTAGATTTGTCGAAGACATGATTTAGTTCTTCTAGTTTTGGGCAATGTTTACAATTGGTTCCCCTTATTATAATGGTTAGGAGGTATTTGCCAAAACTGACTGCCAGAAGTGTTTTTCCTGTTTTGATTCGGCTGATAGTTCGGTGTTCATCATACTTCAGGCTAATAAAGTCGTGGTTATCGTGTTTTTGGATTGCAAATAATACTCTTCCTTTGTTGTTGGTGTTCCAAATTGCTTGCCCGTTGGAGTCAGTGTTTTCCTAGTTACGCTTTAAATTTGGTGTGTTCTGTACGCTTTGTTCATAACTAAAGTTTCATATAACCTTAATTGGGTTTCCTTATCTGCTCTTTCGTTCCACGGGATATCTATGTGGGATGGAATCCACATAATTTTACTACTTGTCGTTCTCGTCCAGCGTGTTGAGACTTAAACTGGTTTATCTTCCTTATCGGATGTAATTTATTTTGGATAAAAATTCTTGTTGCGTATCTAAGGATGAAGTTGTAGTGGTGGTTCCCATGACTTTGTTCTAATGAAGTGTGCATGTTACGAGAACATTATATTGCAAACTGTTTAATTTTCTGAGTAGGTTTTGGCTTAGCGGGGCATACACTTGACACCAAAAGTCTAATTTCGATCTAACTAGGGATTAACATAGCGTCAGTAGTGTACACTGATCTTCTCCCCAGTTGGCGCCTTTCGGGTTATTTGAGGAGTAATAAGTTCTGTTGCATTTTTAATTAGATAATTAATATCATGTTTCTTTGAGGTGTTCATCAAAATACAAACCAAGGAATTTGGCCACTTTATCAAAACATATTTGAAAATCATTTAATTATAATGTAGAATCTTGGGTGGAGAAGATAACTACTGTTTGGATGGTGTTATTTTAAAATCCATTTGTCTTCCCATTGACTTATCCCATTTAACTCCTTTTGCAGTTCATTGATAAAGGTTTTGCTGTATGGGTGTCCTGCTTTCAGTATTTCGCTTGCATCAGCGAACTAGGAGAAGTCTATTTTGTTTTGACCAATCGCTTGGTCAAGATAATTAGTCATAACAGTAAATAAGGTTGTGTTCACTTCATTTCCCTGTTGCGTCCCAATATCCAGACTGAATTTTTCTGAATACTCATTTCCCACTCAAGTCTTGATTCTGCGATTGCTAGAAAGTTTTTTTTCCATTTGTGGATGCGGCCTGATATACCGAAGTGTTACGTTTTGCAGTGAAACCCTTGGTTCATAAAAGATCATAAGCTATTTCCTTGTCAAGGAATATGGTTATAAAGTGTGCATCGAATCTGCGTTTAGCGTTAAATGCAAATCTATTAGATTCAATTCGTATTAGTTGATCGAGTGTTGATCTGTTATTGCGAAAGCCACTTTGATTTTGAGCTATTAGTTTGATACTTTATAGATGATACTTTAGTCTGTTACTGGTCATAACTTGCATGATTTTACATAGATTAAAATTTTAGCGATATCGGTCTGTATGAGTTTATATTAGTTGGATCCTTGCCAGGTGTAAGAATATGGATAATAATGTTTTTTTTTCTTCTCTAACATCTGAGAATTTCAGCTTTTTTCAGTATTACATTGATGTGATCTACGATGACCAATTCCATGTTACTTGATTACCATCACATTCGCACATTCGTGCTTGCGCAACAGGTTTATTCCCACATTGTGGGATACTTAATAGATAAAACGGGAGGGAATGAAAGTCATACGCGTTGATGCCTACATAGTATTCTTCTTTTAATTAGTCGCATTTTGGGGCAATCAAGAATCGTATCAACACTCACTCGTTGCAATTTTTTTTCTTCTTGCGTTTATGAAGTCGTGCGTGATTTAACACTACCATCAGCTTATCACCTGGTTCCCTTGCTTAAACAATCATCGGGGCACCTGCTTGGAATCATACCACGCGCTTACATTTGTTGGTCTGAACCAGGTTAAAATATTTTCTACTATTAATTTTAAAATTTAGTGAAAAGAGAACATAATACTACTTAAAATTAATCTGAAAATATGCCATGGTGGTACTTCATTTTTTAAACAATACTAGGATACAAGTAATATTTTTAACGGTGACTAAATAATCAAATTGGTTTTCCTGTAGTATTATTTTTTGGGTTTCCAAGTCCAACTGGAAGTCCTTAAAAACAAAGCAATTAGTTAATAATAACCATTAAAAGGTTTTCAGGACGGCGGTCCAAAGGTTTGACAGTGGTCTTCTTCTTTTGTCTCCACTACACTCTTTGGTTCTGCGAACTGCTGTTCTGGGAACACCTCAAACCCGTAAAGACATGTCAGCTGTTTTGCAGCTTCAATAAAAGTGGTCAGAGAATGTTTAAATTACACTTCCTCGTAATATTGTGTGAGGTCTTGACATTTTTTTTAATTGCCTCCAGACTAAGTAATTCACCAAACTTACAAAGTGGTTGGACTTTTTGGAGTCATCGAGTGTTTTCTCTAAACCTAAACCAATAACTCGTTGCCTGTCTGGGTTGTTATTCTCTTCATCAACTGTTTTCTCTGTCTCACCATCTTCTTCATTCTCCTCTGACTGAGCTGGAGGTTACGCATCTGCTTTAGCCTTGGCAACAGCGTTTGCTTGGGCACGCTTTGTAACTCTTTTGCTTGGGCACGCTCTCTAACTCTTTTGCTTGGGCACGCTCTCTAGCTCTTTTGCTTGGGCACGCTCTCTAGCTCTTTTGCTTGGGCACGCACTCTAGCTCTTTTGCTTGGGCACGCACTCTAGCTCTTTTGCTTGGGCACGCTCTCTAGCTTTTGCTTGGGCACGCTCTCTAGCTCTTTTGCTTGGGGCACGCACTCTAGCTCTTTTGCTTGGGCACGCTCTCTAGCTCTTTTGCTTGGGCACGCTCTCTAGCTCTTTTGCTTGGGGCACGCACTCTAGCTCTTTTGCTTGGGCACGCTCTCTAGCTCTTTTGCTTGGGCACGCTCTCTAGCTCTTTTTCTTGGGCACGCTCTCTAGCTCTTTTGCTTGGGCACGCTCTCTAGCTCTTTTGCTTGGGCACGCACTCTAGCTCTTTTGCTTGGGGCACGCACTCTAGCTCTTTTGCTTGGGCACGCTCTCTAGCTCTTTTGCTTGGGCACGCTCTCTAGCTCTTTTTCTTGGGCACGCTCTCTAGCTCTTTTGCTTGGGCACGCACTCTAGCTCTTTTGCTTGGGCACGCTCTCTAGCTCTTTTGCTTGGGAACGCTCTCTAGCTCTTTTGCTTGGGCACGCTCTCTAGCTCTTGTGGGTCAGTATCCAGTAAAAGTTCTTCATACATCTGACAACCATTTCCTGCTGTCACCATCGTTATAAGACATGGTTATAATTGTAATGACAGCTAAAGCCGGTATTAAGACAATTTTTATTATGTATAATCAAGAGGTTTTCTTAAACAAACGTGTATGATTTATCGTTGAGTGTAACCAGTATACCATACTTTATGGATGACATATAATATCGAATTGTTCATGCAAAATCGATATCAAGTTCGTATTCAGTGAGATTTGACTGTTATTCCATTGTCGTATTAAACAGCTACCGTTATTCATTAGAGCATGTGTCCGTAACCTATTTATGAATTTATTTCAGAGCTGTTTAATTTATGATCTTGTGGGTCAGCCACTCTCAGTTATAGTTGGCTGTAATAATTTAATTAAACTGTATCTCCATAAATGTTCTCGAAAAGATAGTATGACCCGCCCAGCAGTTAAACCAAATATACAATATTATGACTTATACATGTATATTACTGAATTATAAAACTTTAGGATAAAACCTTTTTCTACGCAAATCTAGCAAATCCACAAAAATTTATGGTTCTTTGATATAATATATTCTTGTAAGAATATATAGTTCTTTGATATGATATATTATTGTAACAATATAATATTACAACAGATACTGCAGTACTACATATTAATACATAAATATTAAACATTTAAGATCTATTTGTAAAGGTCTACTCGTGTTCCTTTAAGTCTTCTGCACTGTAAAAGAATTGTACCTATTTAAACTCATATCCTCGCAAAAGCTAAATGACTTTACAATGGCCCAATTTCACTTCAAAGCATAAAAAATTAGCTTTTCTGTTGCAAAAGTTCTACAGGGAAGGTAATCAATTATAGAAAATTTGTATCTGGACTGTATTGGTCTATTTTAGTTTATAACGAAATAAGCAAACTAAATGTTTAATGTTTGTGCAAAACAATGTATGAGATAATAACAGTGTTTTACAGGGAAAAGTTAATGTTTTTTTTTTTTAGAAAGTGATATTAGAAACATCACAACTATAAATTATTCAACATCACCACTAAGGAACAGTTCTGAATGAATTCTGGAGAGCTCCAATTAGCGACACCAAAATATTGTATTGTAGGAGGATGAGTGCTTAGGGAATATGCACCGGTGATGCCAGAAATAACAAGTTCAACAAGTGAGGGATTTATTGGATGGAAACCCCTAATGGGTGCCCTGGGGTAATACTTTCATAAGTTCGTGCAGTATTAAAATTTTATGGCATAATTTTTTAAGCAAGCATATTATCAGAATATGACTGTGTGGATATAATATTTCCAAGAACGGCCGTTAATAGATTAAAAGAACATTAAATAACCCCCTGATAAATTTGTTTTTTTAAATTCTAAATTGGTCGGGCGTTATTTACTATATGCATGTAGATATCGGTCTGTATTTATATGCATTATCAATATTTGCAACCTTATTTTACTTATCGAAAATTAAAATAATGTTTATTTTTTTACTTGTCATGCACTTGACTTGTACTTCTCTCTCTAGATCACAGTAAATTATATACATTCATAAATATGAAGTGATGTGTTAATTTATACTTCCACAAGTGAATAAACGTCTGTTTGACAAAAACGGATTATTATCTGCATGGATAGATCATTGAGAGTTGGTTCTTTTAAATTCATAGTTGTAGGAACCATATCTTCTTGCAAATTGATATCCTATAAATAAAGTGAATTCACAGTAAATGATCGCTCATTCAATCCCTGTAATGTTTGTGATCGCCCTAAAATTTTTAGTAATGTATGTGATCGCCCACTCAGTTCTAGTAATGTTGTAATCATCAACTCGATACAAGCAATGTATGTGAGCGCCCACTCGGTACTAGTAATTTATGTGATCGCCCACTCATTACTCGTACTATTTGTGATCGCCAACTCAGTACTAGTAATTTTTGCAATCGCATACTCAACGCTAATAATGCCCTTTTCTCCGGGTCTTATTGCTTCTTACCCTAAGATCATTCGGGTATTTGATCTGACGGGAGTGCTTAATATAATTTGTCAAACTTCTACATACCGTTTACAGGGATTTTAAAACTTTTTATTTTGTTGTTTTTTTGTCCTTAGCCTGTTTTATATAGGCATATCATGGTATTACTCATTTGCTAATGGATCGTACTTTTGGGAAGTCTCTATCAACGACAGTGTTGATCATAAAACCATCGAGACTTTTTCTAACAAATATCCTATTAATTTTCCCTCATTTTCTCATTAGTCTCATGCTTCAAAAGTATCGATACATAAATCATCAAACCTGTTCTACTATTAATAGCACCAGTCTCTCAGTACAGCGTGTATATACAATAGAAAACATGCTAGAGGTAAGTGTAATGATGAAAACAAAATAATATTGGGTGGGGGTGGGGGAGAAATTACAATTGACAAAAATTCACCAGATTGCTGTAGTAACTATCTTGCACAGTCGACCTAGTCTATACAATTTATCTTCATAAAGATCTTTTAAGACACTGTTATAACTGGCTCAATTCTGGACCCTATTTTCAATACTTTCATATCTTGACAAATATCGTTTGTGACCACCATTGCCACTGTCCCACATGTGTACTCTGCCCCACATGTATATGCCCCATATTACTCTGCAACACATGTATAATATTATATATTCTTCAGCTACGTTATTGGACTATAACATGTTAGTAGAACAATCCACTTCCAGGCCAATACAGTAAATCCATTAAAACTAATGGCTATTTGACAAGCTGCTGGAAGATCGATGAATCATGAAAACGGCATGTGTAACGTCTATATATATATATATATATATATATATATATATATATATATATATATATATATATATATATATATATATATATATATATATATATATATATATATATCAAATAGGCTAAAGTGGAAAAGAGATATGACATCCGAAAAATTTAAACTCTAATTGTAGTTGTCAAATTGTGTGTTCTTTGGTCATCAACGGTATTTTCTTTATTTAAAGACGTTATTTCGATAAATGTTCTAATTTCACCGTCTGACTGATAAACTTTATCTCCATAGTTGTTAAAGTTTGAATAGATAAAATATTTTTTTTTTATCCTAATAAGGTATAATATTGGTCTAGTCCGATAATGAAATTTATTAAGGTCACATTGTCAATGAGACGCATGTTTTTGAAGAAGCAGCTGCCATAAGCAGTGCTTTGACATAGAACATTGATTTTTTTTTTATAGAAAGGTAATACTATAAAAATTGAGAATATAAGTGATTAAAAGATATTACTGAGAACACTTCTCAATTAAATATGGAGGGCAGAGGTTGTTGTTGACAACATTAAACTTTATAATGTAGCAAAGTGCTTAAATTTCGCAAAAAGATCATAAACGCATACACACACGTGCGAGGAGGGGAATATATATATATATATATATATATATATATATATATATATATATATATATATATATATATATATATATATATATATATATATATATATATATATATATATATATACCAATCCGACAACTCTTAAACAAGCTAATACATTTTTATCCTTTTTCCGTTTAGGAACAAAATAGCGCATATTTATCTTTCATATATTGTCATTTTCTACAAACACACAGAAAGTCATATTTCCAGCATTAAAAACAAGTACAAAAAACAAACAAAAAACAACAACAATGAAAACAGTAATATCCCCCAAGCACCCACTCAAAAAAGTCATCCAAAACATTATTCTTATCGGGTACAAGCACCGTTATAAGGAAGCTTGAACGAATCCTAAACACAGCGTAAGAAATAATTGTAGCTTCAGTGTAACATGTATGTAAAGACTTAATATATATCTAAAGACTTGTAATTCATTATTATGAAACTAAAAAAATACGTACGTGTGTTAAACTCTCCTGTTTTAGCTTAAATACATTTTAGGGAAGAGGTGTTGGCATTCATACTGTGGCGAAAATTCCTTAAGGTTGTTGAGCTTTCTTTTCCTTCGAGAATGACTCATTATAATCACAGAAGCATTTTTCTGATTTTACGTTTAGATGGAATAGAGATATATTCAATAAGAAACTATTAAAATACTTCCACTTAACAGATCTATTGTAAAAAGCTATGGGTAAAGTAACGTTTTAAAGTAAGACAGATTTTGTGTATATATATATATATATATATATATATATATATATATATATATATATATATATATATATATATTTATATATATATATATATATATATATATATATATATTTATATATATATATTTATATTTATATATATATATATTAATAGATATTTATATATATATATATATATATATATATATATATATTTATATATATATATTTATATTTACAAAAATATATATATATTTTATATATATATATATATATATATATATATATATATATATATATATATATATATATATATATATATATATATATATATATATATATATATTCTGCAGCATTGGTGAAATCTGTGCATTCATATACCATGGAACAATCTGTTCTCTCTCGGTAATGGGCCAGACACAATTAAAGCCAATGATTAAAACACATAAGGAAAGCGTGTTATGATTCAGTCCCACTGAACTTTGACTACTAGCATGAAACATAAATAAAGAAGTGGAATGTGTATCAAAAGCACTTGTAAATATGTGTCTATTAATAGAATGGGAAAATGTGGCTATTATATATCGATAACATAATATGTTGTTCAGCATTTATGAACCATGTAATAAAAGTGTTATTATTTTAAAGTCACAATTGGCTTTACCTTTAAAAATGTAGGTCAAGATTACAAAGTCGGACGTCATTGACTACTTCCTATTTTGATATCAGTCAGTACTTATAAAAATGTCTAGCCATTGTAATTATTGATCACCGAGATTAAATTGCTGTATCACACTCGTTCACGTCGGACAGGAACAATATTTTCCTTGTTGGTGAGATTGCTCCGTAGACTAATGATTAAATCAATCGTTAGGGAACTATATGACTCGCCGGTGACACGTTAGAACTCATTCCGAAACACTTCGGTATCATTACACCGTGTCCAATAACTTTTTTGCGAGGCTATGCGTGTCAAACCCACGAAATATCATCAGTATATTATGAATGTCATGTATCACTGTGGGCTTGTGTGCGTATCGTTGAATCACATAGATTACGTCTGCTTATTTGTGGCGATACCTCGGAATATCTCAGCGGGTTGTCATGTCTGTCAATGATCGGATCGTCGTACACGACAAAATTATCGTGCTTCAGGTCGAGTTCACCAGTTGCAGGGACTTCATTGATCGTAGTAATAAAAAAAAATAGTCGGCACGTTCTTAATACGACGACAAATACAATGACATATTTGCTTAATCTCCTAGTACGTTATAACGTTGATCTAATAGGATGGTGAAGTCATGTACAACCAATTCCACGTTAACCATCGCATAATCCAATTTAGCTTGTTTTTAGATCGAGCTGGAACACTAATGAGCCAACAGAGGTTTCCCACACGGAACTAATTATATTGATGTGCCTAAGTAGTTTTCAAAGCGCGGATATGTCAGTGACGTTCAGTTATTCGTTAGTCAGTTAGTCAGTTATTCGTTCGTTAATCATGCCTTCATATTATGTGCGAGGCAAATCCAATTCAGGTTCAAGAACGTAATGGGGGCCCCGAGTGGCCGAGTGGTCTAAAGCGCTGTCCGTTACGGATCACTGCCATCTCACCTCTGTCTGCGTGAGTTCGAGTCCAGACTCGGCTAACGTGGGTAAGTGAGAAAGCCTGCCAGTAGCTTCTCGTGGGTCGGTGGTTCTTCCCGGGGTTTTCCAGGGTTCTTCCTCCACCATTAAAACTGGCCGCCATGTATAGCCTATCTTGTGCTGGAAAATGGCGTAAAACCCAAAATCAACAACAACATCATCAAGAACGTAATGGTAGAACTGGAATATATGCAACTTGCAACCGCCGTGAAGCAAAGAAGTTCACGTTCTTTGGACACCCAGGAGACTTGTGGATGATATCATGCGACACGTTGACGAAACGCGCCGGGGTATTGTGGAGTAAATTCCTAGTGGGAAAACAAAAACAAACCTGTATCCCCTACACAATCTAGTGACAATTATTGAGGGCCTCGAACATGAAATGGGTATGCGACAGGATTCCAATGACCGATCGGAAACCAGTCAACAACCTGTAAACCGACTCAATGCTGCATATTACCAAAAACATGATTTGAACATGGTTAGTCATTTACTTGGACAATGAAATTAAACGCAATTTGATTGAGACCCGCTGATGCAATTCAAAAGAAAGCAGTCGCTGTCACAAGGTGTGTTTTACCACCGCAACCATCCGCGTTAGACTTTGTCGAGACCCATCTGGTTCGGTATTTGTACGCTCTGGGAGAGCTCGAGGGTGGAACATGTCGTGCTACTGAACCGATGTAGTCCGTTGATGCATTCATGATATCGAACATGATTATTATTCCTCGATACTCGATACGTTACCATTTAGCGCCCTTGTAGGAGAGCAGCACAACTTCATTGTATATAACTGGTGCGAGAAAAATCGCAAGCCTTTCTCGCGAAAACAATTACCAGTATCTATTTTCCAATCGTGAGGTTCGCGTACGCGTAAGTGATATTTTTGTATAGAAAATCCATTCCTTTGTCCGGACAAAGTCACCTTGGTATTTATGCGCTGTACGACAAAGGTTTTCATTAGCATGACAGAACATCCTTTAAAAGATTGCACCATACTTATCTACACATTTATCAATCCCATCATATATGCCAACCCCAACCCTCCTGCTCAAGCAAACATTGGTATAAATAGTACAACTGCCCTCATGCCATTGTTTGTTAATGTTATACATCATAATATCTTCATTGACGTCACAACGACTCGATGATATGTCATCACTCTCCTTCCAGACTATTGAAATTGAATGATTTATTTAATATTTTCTTTGAGCAGGTTGCATAATTTGCATCACTAATCAAAACTGTTTATTTCATTGTTGGATGAAATGTCTTGTTTTCATCGCCTATATTTCGTTCTTCACATAAAGAGTTGAAATTATTTGGCTCCAGTCGGATAAAGACGATGTTGATCTTACTGACAGTATATCCAGCAAGTTTCGCTCGCAACTGGGTTTGACTTATTATTATTATTATTATTATTATTATTATTATTATTATTATTATTATTATTATTATTATTATTATTGCTCTTGCTGTTGTTTTCATTCCTTACATTTAATTTATTAATCCGGTGTATACGACTGATCCGGTCACGACGTGTGTGTTTGTTAAAATGTATTGGTCATGCTGGCTCTTCACCAATAAGAGAAACAATATTGGGATTTTTGTGAATCGGGTACAATATTTAAAATTTATACGTGTTAGCTGAACATAACGCTGTTAAAGACTAATCATAATGTCAGGTCTTTTTGAATCATGCAGAGCGTTGTTTGAGACGGATAACCTGTATGCAGTTTTGAAAATCAAGGAAACAGCGACCGACAATGAAGGTGAATACTGAAAGCGAAGGCTGTTGTTAACATTCAATTCATTACCTTGTTGAAAGGTTGGATATACACATTGATTGTGAATTAAAGGCTGACAATTATATTAAAATGGATATCCCATTTCATTTAGTTAACTATACTGGAACATTTTGCATTGAGTGTGTGAAAGAATAATTTCTAATTTAAAAAAATCCCATCCTTTTTTTTTTTATCCAATTTATTATAGCCTGGGACGCTGTATTATCGCGGTACATGTTGTTATCAGCACACAATAAAAGCGATTTGATATTGCTGCATTGTTACAAATTGTAAAGTTTCTATGATTTAACCTCTATATCTATAAAAGATATGGTCAATTCAATCGCGTTATTGTATATAAAACCGCATATGCCGGCTGACCCAGATTACCGTGCCATGGGGGAACAATTTTATATTATCGCGGTATTTACCTAAATTATATATGGTAGCACGCACATATTATAATAAACACAAATTTGAACTTAGTGATAAGATGTAACGTCTACGCTTGCACTGGCTGAAAATTTTCACGAAAATGAAGGATTTAATGACTAAATTGAATACACTAATGTCAGTTAAGTTGAAATCCATGATAACTACAGTAGTAAAAAAAAAACATGTATCACTTTGTCAGAATTAAGTGCAATATAGGCAGAGAAATCTAGATATATACAAAAAATTCAATTGATAATAATATTATTATTGAAATGTTACTAATTTCAAAAGTAGTTTATTATTGCTTTCCTATTTATGTTAGATAAATAGGCTCATTAGAAGCCTTGTCAATTTGGGTCCATAATGGCTACCATAAAATCAAATTGCAGCCTTGACCTTGTTATGACATGTATGTCACTATCAGGATATGACTTATAATTATCAAATATCAGAAGATACACTGAATAAATATCGTAATCAAATCAAATGCAGGTATAGCAAGTTTGACCGGAGTTTTGTTT
This sequence comes from Potamilus streckersoni, assembly GCA_016746295.1. Classification (NCBI taxonomy): domain Eukaryota; kingdom Metazoa; phylum Mollusca; class Bivalvia; order Unionida; family Unionidae; genus Potamilus; species Potamilus streckersoni. Next base: position 861,055 of record JAEAOA010002072.1, read on the forward strand.
ACGGATATCAAAATAATTGCATGCATTTTGCAAAAAAAGTGATTTTCATTATTTTTCATTGTAAACTTATAAAAATGTTGACATTTTAGAGGAATTGCGCTATAAGATATTTGCATCCTTACAGGTTATAGCTTTACATGCGTAAACAACTGTTAGATGACTCATGTCCAGAATTAATCAGAAAATTCCATTTGCTGTGATAATATAGAGCTTGCGATAATATAGCTTTGGACTATACCCACATGCGCATATCATTGCTTACAATTTACCTGTAATAATGTGATATATGATAACTACAAGGTAGGACACTTCTCTCCTTTCTAGTGTGACCCATTTAAGAATAAACGCTGTTACTTCAAACTTAATTTTGCATAGCATAATAAATTTCATACCAATATTTAGCTCAGGCATTTGACTTTTGTATGCGTATCCAAAGTTTGGCTTCCAATTGTATTTTTAAGGAATGCCAGACCAGTTTGGCTATGATGGCGCCCGTTTAATAAATCCTGTTGAATGGAATACGTTCCTGACATTGGTTAATAGAAAAAAACAACCTGCATATATTTATAACTTATTTTCCGTTGGCAAATGAGAAGGTAGTATTCCATTCAGCACGTTATTGCATATTATGTGGTCGCGATCACAGCCATATCGAACAGTAACATGGGAAAATGGCACCCGCTTAATATGCAAGAACAACGCACTGCATGTAGTCCTATTTGACAAAGTTACTCAAATACAGTTTAAACTAAATTTCAGCATTAAATATCATGCTAAAAATATGATTATTGCAGGTATGTCAATAAGTTGAAAATACAGTTGCACATTTCATCAGCATGATCAAATATTCCTCAGGCAAATTAATTTTTTTGACAAAACTTGTGAGCACCTCACTTAGAATACAGGACAGGCCTAATTTAAATTTATAGAGGCCTCAGGCATCAGGCTATCAGACTTTGTGAGCACTACTGGTAAGAACTATCAACCTATGCAAAGCTACTGGCTAACTTTCTCAAAAACACATTGGCTAAACATGAGACTCAAACCCACCTCAGACAGGGTGAAAGTTTAGTAATTGGTAAAGGCTAGTGCTTTAGACCACTTGGCCACCCTAGCGCCCCCACTTACAGTCATGAGTCTATAAGCTAATTACAGGACAACTTAACTGAATAGTATTTTAATTTTTTGCTTATTATAATTTTCTGCAGCTGTTAATGTTTCTTACAATAACTAATTCTAATCTTGTACAGTTGAGATCTACATTTTGTTAAACATTGAGACATACATAAACATAAATTTGGGTATGGATTGTCATATCAAAATGTAGTTTTTACAAAGATATTTCTTATGATGACTGGTTGGTCTAAATTGAAATTCTTGCTGTTCAAATGTGTGATATGACAGCCATCTTAAATGTCTTGAAATTCATGCTGTTCTAATGTCTAATATGACAGCCATCTTGAACATCTTAAGCTACTCTATTAGAAGATAAACTCATTTTTATATGTGATTGTCAGGTTGATGCATTGTTATGATATCTAGCTATTCTTAAATGAAAATGGTGTTGATTTGACTTCCAATATGACCACCTCAGAGGATAGCTTGAATATTCTGTTATAACTAATTTTAGATGTCTGCTCATATAAGCATTATGCTTGAATCAAAAGACTTTTTATGATGTCTAGTTTGGTCCAAAATGGATTGGTGTGAAGCTGAAACACTGAATGACAAACCTTGGCAGCCATCTTGAAAATCTTGTTATATCTGCAAGAAGGAAATGTTATCAATGTGTCTTCCACCAGAAGTCTTCTTTTGATGTTTTGTTGGTCCTAATTGAAAACTCTGCCAAGCTAATTCCAAAGCAGAAAATTTAATAATCTAGTTATTGCTGAAGAATATCAGAGATGGTTTAAACATTCAGCAGTTAAAAGGAAGGAATGGTCTTTTATAGATTTCTTGGAAACTTTTTGGTTAGCAGAACATTAATTCCTTTGAGGTACTCTGGTTTTATGCAATGACTTGCCAATTATGGAAAGCTGTGAAAAGATTAGCAGTCACCCATTTAGTTTATGTTATGTTTCATTCAGTCAACAGTCAGTGTTTTCTAAAGCATTTGCATATAAAATATACTTTTGAAAAATAAGAAAATGTAATTTTAGTAAAGAAATGTGTAGATTAGAAATATAAATTTCAATTTCAGTGAAGAAAGCCTATCACAAGTTGTCCCTCAAAGTCCATCCAGATCGAGTGGCATCATCAGAGAAAGAATTAGCAACACAAAAGTTCCAGATTTTGGGAAAAGTATACAGTATCTTGTCTGATCCTGAGACCAGAAAAATATATGATGAAACAGGTATGGGGCTGTCATATAAATTTTTTTGAACATTTACATTGTACATATTTTTAAACATGATCTTAAATTGACATTTTATTCCCAAACAACAATTAATCTGGCCAAGAAGAATAGCTGTGTTTTCAAGAACTTGACAACCCTAAGAAATATTGCTGCTCTTGACTATTTCTTTAGTGGATAATCATTTTTAATGAAGTGGTATTGACAGGGCCAGGACCATGCACTGAATTGGATGAAAATTGTGCTAAATACAATATAAAGATGGTAACTGGTCTCTTGCATCGGTGAACTTATAAGAATTGCTTCTCAACTTTCCTTCACTATGTTAGATATGTAAAAGTTATGTTGGTTGTAAGGACTGAGCACATCTGTTATTGAAAACATGATGAAGCCATCATGTGGCCTGAAATCTGTAAGTATGCCATATACCTTCTCAATTAAAACAATAAATTATATTAGCTGACTCATCAGATGATATCGGTTATCTATGAACAGATTCCATTGTCAGTGCAGCATTGCTTTGTGATCTAAATTATGAAGTCAGTTAAGTTAATGATATTCTAAATTACTTAATTCTGCAATCAATTAGGTTAAAAATATATTAAAATGAATATTGCTTTTTTATTTACATACTGTAGATAGGTAGAGCTTATCTGTTAATTAGATTATTGTTCTTTAAGTAGATTTGCAAGTGTATATAGTGAACAGAAAGGTAAGAAAACAAGATTCAGTGTAAAAGACTCTTGAAGGGTGGATTTTAATAGGAATAATTCTCAGTTGATGAATTTAGTTGTTTTCAACAGGTGAAGTGGATGAGGAGAACAATGTTCCTCAAGACCGAGACTGGACAGCTTACTGGAGGCTGCTTTTTAGAAAAGTATCCATAGGGGACATCAAAGAATTTGAAAAGACATTCAGGGGTATTGAAATATGTACCAGTACTACAGTATAACCTTTTCTTGAGCGACCACTGCTATGAGACCGCCTGTTTTGAAAGAACAGAATCTCCATGCACAGATTTATTGATTACATAATGTTATGCCCTGTTATTAGAGACCACCTGTCTGGATAGACCATTATTTTTTGGCAGAAGGGGTGATCTCATCTCTCAAAACAGGTTCTACTGTACTCCTTTTGCTCTTACTTCCTCATCTCCATTGCCAGATAGTGTTACACCAGTATCACTTTTTATGGCAGTGGCAATATCAACACTGTCAAGGCTACCATATTTCCCTATTTCAACTAGACAAAATGGTTGTTTTCTGTTGTTTAGAAGTTAGATGCATACAAAACAGAACTGGCCAAAAGCTAAGAGTTCAGGTTGTGTGGGTGTTAGATTTGATCAATTAATGATTGTGTTTGCAGTATTGAAGTGAAAATTATAACCTGCATACTAGTTGATTTTGACATCTTTTATTTTCCAACAAGTTGTCAACATCAGTGAAGTCAGGGTTGAACTGACATATGCTGTGTTTGAGATTAAACTGTTTTATGGACTACTGAAGTCTTCATATAAAGCATTCCAAGAAATTTTCTTTTGTTTGCATTTCCTTTATCATATCCCAAATAAGACAGTTTGTAAAATATCCTAGTGTTATTTGCAAATTTAAAAATTAGCCAGTTAGTGCTAAGGTAGTAAAAAGCCAGTGATAAAATAGCATATCAGCAAAAGTGTTAGTGTTTCTCCACTTCTACGACCCCCATCAGCAGCAACTACTTTCTGCTCTAGTCACGTAGTTGTTAGAACGGGATGTTCTAACAACTGGCCAATGGGGATCATTGGATGTGGGAAGTCACATGCTTAAACCCTGGTCAAGTCATATCAAAGACTTATAAGAATGTTACTAACAGTTTCTTCAGTAGGTGCTCAGCATAGGACTGGTTGGCCTGGTGTCAGGATAATGTAACTGGGTGGGACATGATGCTTAGTATCAATGGCATGATGTCTCAGTGCTAGACATCACTATGAACTACCACACTGCATACATCTAAGTGTTATGCTTGAAATTTTTTTAAAGCTACATTAAAAATCCAAAATTCCTATGCTCTACACTACCAGTTTTCTTGATCATGGCAAGCTTTTGTACAATAGAACCATCAGTAATCTCCAGAATCAGCCATGCACTACTAGTGCCTACAGTGTACTGTTAAACTTTGACAGATATCATGCTAATTGGAGCACCTATATTATAAAGGTCAGGTAGCACAATACTCAGGGCTCAGCCAGATTTATGTAAGGCCCCTACCAGATTGTAAGTTTGTTGCCCATATGCTTGTCAAGAAATAAAAAGTTACATCTATTTTGCTTGACAGAATCTTAAGTATGCCACTGAAATGCAGCATTTTCATATTTTCAGTTTGAAATTCTTTAAATACAAATGATAAAATGTTAGTATTGCTATCTGCTTAAGTTCCCTCCACCTTATGAAGAATGTCTACTTAATTGTAATGAAAGCTATATAAACTTGTACAAAGCAAAGCATATATCCTCTGGGAAGAGAATAATACTATTATATTCATTCAAAGCACCCACCTTGGATGCAGGAGGTCGTGGGTTCAAACCCCAGCTAAGTCATACCAAAGACTTATAAAAATGGTGTCTGCAGCTGTCATGCTTGGTGTTCTACATTAAGAGTTAGTGGTAGGACTGGTTTGTCTGGTATTAGAATAATGTGACTGGGTGGGACATCATGTTATGGGTCTGCAGTATGATGGCCCAGTGGTAGACATCACTATTAGCTGTCATACTGCAGACATCTTAGCGATATGACTGAAAATTTGTTAAAGCTATGTTAAAATAAAATACAAATCATACATATATTCTGTTTTGTTTTTTACCTGTAATTAATGCTATCAATTTTTTTGGGCACTGGTTCAGTCTAAAAAACAATAAAAAAATTATGATGATAAAACGTTTTTGAAATAAGCACGCTTAAAATATTTATGAATATAAGCGTTGCTGTTCCAGTCTGAAGGATATTGATTGAAGGAGAGCATTTCTTGAAATGAAATGGAATCAAAATTTGTGTTTGTGTGATTTGGATTTTTAAAATAGCTTAAACAATTTATCAGAAATATCACTATGGTGTCTACAGAGTGGCAGTTGATGGTGATGTAGCACTGGGACATCATGCCACAGACATGTAGCATGGTGTCCCACTCAGTCACATTATCTTGACACCAGGATGATAAGTCCTAATTCTAACCTCCTAATGCTGAGTACCAAGCAAGACAACTGTTATAACCATTTTTATGTCTTTGGTATGACACGGCTGGGGATCACACCCATGACCTCCCACATCTGAGGCTGTTGCTGTAAACATTAGGCCACTGGAGTAGTGAATAAAAATCAAAATACAAGACAAAAATATTGTTTGTAAACACTGAAAAGCATAAACTGTTGGCACATAGTAATGTTTGACATCAGAACCTGGAAAAAACTTTGCCTTAAGAAAATTATATAAAATTCAAGATTTAAGTAGATAGGGTTACACAAAATCTTGTTTATGAAATTCATTGTTTTTGCCTTCAGTTTTACACATTTTAGATTTATTTTTTATTTAAAGTGTCATTTTCAATGTTGAGTCAGAATAGAAAAAAACCACATAGCCCTTATGGGCAAGTAGAATTTGGCTCAGGGCAAGTGATAAGTAAAGTCACTGCACTCAGCATGTGTAACAGATTTGTTTCTTTGATAACTGAGTACGCTTGCTTTTACTTGTTGTCAGAATTCTAGCACTCATATGAACTCTGTTTAATGAAAGGTCTTTTATTAGAGTGCTGTGATACAGTGTTTGATCAAGTGCTATGACAGTATTTTTAAATATTAATTTGACCTTGAAAACTATTTAAAACATGATACAAGCCACAGTTTGTAAACAATGGCATTTTCAGCTAAGGTGACAAATGTCTCTATTTCACATGAAATGATCAGGTTCATGACCTTTTGTAGTACTGAGTGTATTATTTGCTTAAATAAATATTCTTAATGTGAGACATCTCATTTATTTGTGCAACACTTATGTAGATTATTGGATTATAAAAACTTCAGTTTTATTTAAAAATTGTGGTACGCCTAGCAAAAAACACAGTAATACAACCGCTTGAAACAAGGCAGTCCATGCAAGGGAGACAACAAGTAATGATAAATTACATCAAGAAAAATCTACCTATTTAATGTAAAGCCAATGAATGCAGAAGCAGATTCAAATTTTCATTCCCAAATTGTTTTTAAAATATCTAGATCTTTGGTTTGATTTTTCTTATTTCATTTCTCATTGTCTATAATCTGAATATACCTCCAGTTTGTTTGTACACCCCCACCACCAATTTCAGTAATGGAAATCTTTAATGTGATAAGAAGTGCACAGAACTTGGTCCATTCATTTATTCATTTATAATTTCTATCCTGGATGTGACCAGAGGGGCCCTAACACTGTTTGCTGCGCATTTCATGCTTATCAAACTTTACATACTAACACAGCGCCATATTGCATACACTATGGGCAAGTTGATTTCCTCAGATAACATTGTGATGTAGTTCATCCTATTCTGTAACTGCTGGATAATTCTGTAAATTACCATAATGTTGAGATTTATCTTACTTTGCACACATGTATGTAGAAATTATACTAAATGTTAAATCCATGTGAAATGTAAATTGTCATTCTTTACCTTTCATTGATTCAACATTGTAGATGACATAATATTTTCTTTCTATGTATGTACTTGTGTAGTTGTGCATACAATACACCCCATTGCTGACAATAGACTTTTCAGGGAATTGGAAATGACTGGTCAACAGGGTCGCTTTTTGCACTGAAAACATATTTTGAATAAAACATGCAGACAATAATGGTGTTAGGGTACCACCTTGGAATAATTAAATTTGAAATTATAATCAATAAATTAACTAATTTCTTTGTATCTTTTATCTCATTTTGTACTCTTTGTTTTTTAAATTGATTGCAGGATACAAACAAATGGGGAGGTATGTTCAGACTATACATGAAGAAAAGGAGAAGTAAAACAATAACAGACAATTGTATTAAATTGGTTTATATATACTGGTACCATGTTGTTATAGCTGTAAGACAATAAGATTTTTTAAAAAAATACAAAAGCTTGAACCGCTCCAGTGGCCTAGTGGTTAGAGCATCCGCCTCTGATGCAAGAAGTCGCGGGTTAGAACCTCGGCCGAGTCAGACCAAAGTCTGCGACATGATGCCCCAGTGCTAGACATCAATATAAACTGTAACACTGCAGATATCTTAGCGATATGACTGAAAAATTCTTAAAGCTACGTTTAAAATCTAAATCACACACACTAACACACACACAAAATCTTGTTAGCCATGCAAAAGTTTTACTCAAAATCAGGACAGGAAATATTTTTGCAGGGTGAAATTTGCGGTTGGAGATAATATACCACTGTGTCTGCTAGAGCCAGCAGGTTTCAAGTGACTGGTGATGTGAACCACTTTTTACCAAGTGGCATGTCACATATCAGTTGTTGACCCTAGGTACACAAGTAGTCTAAAGCTCTTGCCTTTACTGTGCACAACCCTCTCACCTCTGTCTGCATTGGTTGATGTCTTGGGCTCTGCTAGTGTGAATAGGTGAGAAAGCTTGCCATAGCTTCTCTTGGTTTGGTGGTTCTTACCAGGATCTTCCTGGGTTTTTCCCTCCCTCAGATATGCTGACTGCCAAGCATTGTCTGTCTTGCACTGAGAAATGGCATTATACCCAAACAACCACCACCATCAGGCTGTGTCTACACAACCAGAACATGTAAGATATTATATCTTGATGTGTGATTCTCTTAAACCCAGTTGGCTTGCATTTTCGATTTAAATTTGTCCAAGTGATTGTGAAAGTAATTTCCAGGAAAGATGGACATTGAGTACATGTATGTAGACTTTTATTTCAAACACACCAGGAACATCCTGAGTTTGTTTAGAATATTTAGTTTCAGTTGATAGAAAGAAAACATTGACAATACTTATGGAGGAATACATTAGCAACTTTTGACTTTATGCATGTATTTAAATTGTTTTAGTGTAAACAATGCAGGCATGTTGCTTTTGCTAAAATTCATCAAAAATGCTGTCATTTTATCTGGTATTATTAAATTTTAAAGAATATTATCATTAAGCCTTTTATCATTAAAATTCAACAAAAATGCAGTCATTTAACATACCACCATTAAAATGTCACCAAAATGTACTCTGATTTTGGTCACTGACAATTTGGCAATTAAAGTCATTGGATTAATGCTATTCAAAAACAATTTTTTTTTCAAATTCCATCAAAATTAAAAATGCAAGACATTCTACAGTGGTCACCTAGTTATAAGGCATCCCATTCTGCAGCAGAATGGTGGTCTTATAACAGGAGTGAGATTTCCAGAGGGGGATCTGAGTATTAATTGCATAAAGAATTGTGTGACTAATTCTGATACATTTGATATTTTCATTTCAAAATTACATCTTTGTTTTGGAATTTTTTGATAAAGCTTGTATTAATTATTTAAAATAGTTATAAGTGTTCATCAGTTTTGATTTAAACCTGGACAATAAAATCAGGGTACAAGCATCATAACTACATCTCTCATTCCACATCCTAGTATAGGTTATGGTATCATTATTATATCTATCCAATCTTTTTTTCTACTGCAGCCAAATGTATATTGACAGTGTTTATATTAGCAGTTATGGGAAAAGAATATAAGAATTTTAGTGATACTTGTTCTGAGTACAAGGACTTAGATGTAGTCATTGCTTAATGTATGTAGTAAAACACCCGATGCACATCATAAACGGTTTTGAACCATGTTGCTTTGTTGAGGACGCCTAGAGTTTTACCAATATCTGAGTATAATTCACTAAAAAATACAACACTATCAGTACATGCTTCATGGGATTATTTCCTGAATTAAAAAAATAATTTTCTGTAAAGTTTAATTTTAGAAAGACTAAGATCAAGTATGATTTTGACCCATTTTCTGTGGATATTTGATACAGTTATGGCCCTTTAATTTTGAGTTTTACCTGTATATGGACGCAATCTGTTTTCAGTTGAAGTATATTAGCATTGACATCCATATCATGTATACATCTTCTGTTTCATTTTTTTTTCGTCAGGCTCAAAAGAAGAATTGGAAGATCTGAGGACTGCCTATCTGTCATTTAAGGGAGATATGAATCTGATACTGGACAATGTTATGTGTTCTACCATTGATGATGAACCACGATTTAAAAAAATCATAAAAGACTGGATTAAAAAGAAAGAGGTGCCCAACTTTTCCAAGTTCAGCCATGAAAGTAAAAGCAAGGCAGAGAAAAGGAAAAGAGAGGTAAAAGTATTCTATTAGGAAGTACTATCTTGTCTCTTTGAACTGATGCATACTGTTTACATGCCTGGTATTTTATTAAAATTCAATTGTAATTGACAGTATGATCATTTTTGACCAGCTCATTTTAGGGATGATTTGATGTAGCGATTACTGTGGCATTTGTGATTACTTCATTCTCATTCTCTATTAACCCCAATGTTTTATATATATATATATATATATATATATATATATATATATATATATATATATATATATATATATATATATATGCTATTTATTTTAATAAAATATTATTCCCTCCACTTTGTACTTGGAATATAGTTTTGAGGTGGGCTGAATGCGCAGGTAATGGCCTGTGTTTTGTGTTTCATTACAACATGTTTATAGTGACTGCTTTGAAATAAGATTTAAACAATTTCAGCCCCATCGCTTGTGGGATTTAAAATCTTGATTTAGTTCTATTATCCACCCAACCTTGGAAGTCTTTTATTTTGATTATATAAACTACCAATTGGTGTAGACAAATTGAATATTCATAAATATAGTGACTGTAAAACAGGCAAGAATGTTAATCTCATAAAGTTAGAATAAGTGGAATTTAATAATATGTCCAACATAATTTCTTATTTTAATGGATGTTTGTATTAAAATCCTCATAAAGGTCAGGTGATAAAATTTTAATTATTTAATTCATTATCTGTGATTTGATGTTCAGTATCTGTTATTTGATATTCAGTGTCTTCTATCATTTGATATTCAGTGTCTGTCATTTGATATTCAATGTCTGTAATTTGATATTCAGTATTCAGTGTCTGTTATTTGATTTTCAATACCTGTTCTTTGTTGTTTAGTATCTGTTATTTGATTTTAAGTAAATGTTATTTAATCGGTATCTACAGGTATGTTATCTCTCATGCTAAAATGTTTGGCCACTTATGTATCCTTTTTAACGTGGATAGCTCTTAAAATTTCAGACATACAGGCTTTGAAACGTGCTCTTTTAGTGATGTTTTTTGTTTGTTTTAAAGCCGAACTCCATTTTCTACTGGTCTGAATTGATTTTCCTCCTGATTTTTATTCAGAAAATGCTATTTGTGACCTGAGAGGATTTTTCAGTTATGCTTTAAAATCTAGCACTGTCAAGTTGTATTATATGTTGTGTCCAGTTGGGTTACAATCTATTTTCTTCAGATTATTGAATTGAAGTGATTATTTGCTCTGGAAATACAAAGTGCCCAGATAAAACTCATGGTGAGAAACATTTACTGGAATTTTTTTTTTATTGAAGTCAGACCTGGAATTATATTACTGTGATTCAACTAAAGATTGTTGACACATCAACACTCTACCAGCTGCCATACACATCATCACCTTCAGTTTTTGGATTTAATCTAGACTTCTACTGAATTTTGTTCAGGACTTTAAATTATTAGCTCTTGTGTCTGTAATTCATGGATTATTTTGGGATTTAATTTGCAATACCAAAAGTTATTTTTTTTCTCATATTCACTTTGTTGAGAAATAAATTATTTGTTGAATTCTACAAAAGTTTGTTGATTTTTCTATTTTTTTCTGTTACCTATTTTAAGAGCATAGACTTGTAACAGGAGCATGAGACTGGCATTTAAGGGGAAAATCAAAACTGTCATGTGATTGCAAAATCTTTGGTCCAAAATCTGTGTGGTATATATGCATCATTCAAATAAATTGGCATCGTTCAACTATTATGTTCAGTGCTAAACCTTACATATCAAGTGCTATGTTTTGCAGCTATGACAAACTACTTCTATTACTTCTTCTCAGATTTGTAAAAAATCCTGTTTGACAAGTTGCTGACAGTGCAATTCAAAACATACACTGAACTTTTGTGATTGAGGGTTATCCAACACAGCTCATTTCATTGATGACAACTGGAAAATGCCAAACTATTCAAAGAATGTTGGGTTTTCTTGTTTGTGGATAAAATAATTTTTTACTTGTAATGTGCACTGAGAAATACAGTGTGGTATGGTTGCAATATCTTGACCTAATATTAGTTTATAATAGTATATAGTATGAGTTTCCTCTGACTCTTGACACCCCATTTTTGATATTTGTTTTTTTTATGTTGGGGTGTAGGGTCAGAGTTCATTCCCTATCAAAAAGTTGGAATTTGCCAATACCATTTGGTGTCGGCATAGAGTACTCACCAACTATCAGGCCTAGCAAACTTAAATGACCTTACATTGATCCAGACTTACATTAAATCGATATGGAAATCATTTATCTTCTCAGAAATTACAAAAATAACACAGTTTTTGTCTTTAATCCATTGTCAGATGAGACGAAGCTACAGCGTTGATGAATTTTGACCTCATTCGCACCATTTGCATTGCTAGTCACATGACTAGCCAAATATCGCGGCCGATATGCATAAACATCAAATCCAAATTTTTTGATAATTAAATTCCAACTTTTTGATAGTTAATGGAGTCTGACCGCAATTAATGATATGTAAGAAAATTTCAATTATTGAAAATGTCACTTATGCCTAGTGGAGGCAGTACTTTAATAAATACAAACTAAATCATTTTTTTTATCAACTGAAATATATGTTCTAGTTCTATCTTTTAGTTCCTTTAAATGTAATCATCATAAATGCAATGTGTCCTCTTTTAATTAAATGTAGAATGTGTAAATCTACAGTAACAGATCTGTCTGCAAGCATTTCTCTGGGAACCTAATTAGGTGCCGTGTTTTGATAACTGACTTATGGTAGTATTTTTTTGTATTTTTGCACTAAATTAAAAGCTGGCTGCCTTTGTATTATCTGGTTATGTCTTTTGAATCAAATAATGGAACTGGAATAAAAGAAAAGCTACAAGGCACAAAAATATTACAAGATTAAAATATAGCGGCCCCTGTCGTATGTCGTGTGAACTCCATTTGATCAATCACTATTATAAATGTTATTGTGTATGTAACATAAACTACCTTAAAATACCTGACTTATTGGTAACTGTGCTCAAAGATAGCAAGGCAACCAAGCAATATGAATACTTCGTAAATAAAGAGCTTGGTTTCACAGATATGGACAATTGTGGGCAAACAAGTTTCAGAGAATTCTCGAACTGGCACTTAGAGATATCCTCAAGGATGATAAGAAGTTTCATTATTACTTCCAATGAAATCATGACATCAATACTGTACTAAATGAACAAATCAAAAGTTAAGAGTTGATGTAGATGATTGTCTCACAAAATAAATTTCGCTTGTTTTTGAAAAAAAGGAATCTTTTTTTTTGTAGTGTAGCAACAGTTAGTCTAGTTACCCACTCTTTTAACTCCCAATTTGGCAGGATACTATTAAATATTACTCCGAACCCGACTGACTTAAAAAGTCTACCTTTCCAAACAAATTGCATCTGCATTTACTGGAATTAATTAATTCAAGTTTGTATGCTGCCAAATATATTAAGTGATTACATTTTTCTTTGACATTAATCTGTCCATTTGGTACCTGTAAATTCATTAGATGACCTAACCAGCAATTCTGTGTACATGTGTTAAACTACTATGGATTAAGATAAGAATTCTTTATTTCAGACTGCATAGTCCATACATCTGAATTAAAATACTGATATAGAGTAAAACATTGTAAACATAAAAGAACACACACACACACACACACACACATATATATATATATATATATATATATATATATATATATATATATATATATATATATATATATATACATACATATATACATATCATATGTACAAGTATTCAGATACATTTACAACAATTATTTGGCCATGCATTGTTAAAAAATGAAATTTAAGTGACATATATAAGTGATTATAGAATAACACAATTTTTTTTTGTAAATAGGTCTACTGTGAAAGTAAACACATATCTGGTTCATGAGAAAATGTGTTGCATTGTCATGTCTATTTGAATCACAAGTACTGGCTGAACTAATAGAGAATTGTATTTTTGATATTGCTGTGTATATTTCATTGTGTGGGAACATGTTAAGCAAGTAGTTTCAAAGCAACTGTGAGTTGGAAAAATAAATCACAGGATTTCCTGCATTTTATTTGCATTGTGCTCTCTCATTAAAATCATTATTAAGAAAATTTGGTATGTGTTTCAGCAATAATATAATCATACATACATAAAAATGAATTATGATACATATTTTTGATTTCTTATCAGAGTTACAGATAAAACAGCAAGAAAAGTTTAAAAGTAAATATTTGAAATTTGAAAACCAAAATGTATTGATAGTCATAAATTGTATTAAAATGTATTGATAGTCATAAATTTAATCTGTTGAAATGGGAACAAATACACTTCTTTACTGAGAGCAACTCTTTAGTTGTTGAAAACAGTTTTGGTCTATTCATCTACCACCAATGGGCCTGGAGGAGCACACATAAGCATTGTATGCAGTTAATGTGAGAAGTAAATTAGATATTAGAGTTTATCAATAGATGTGCAGTATTAAATATTTCTTCTGACATCAGGAAAACCATTTTCTAAACCTGCAATGACCTTATGAAAAAGATCTGTATTAAAATACATCATAAATGGAAATGTAATAAAATTGTTATGTATCCTTAATTTGTACTATTATGTTGGCTGTTCTCTATGATTATATGTTATGTATATTTATATTGTGTAACTGACCTTGGTTGGTAATTAAGCTTAGTTCTTACCTGACAATTACATTTTTTTATCTTGTTATTTTTTTAAATTAACATATTACATAGATAACATTTCTATTTGATTTTAAGTTAAATAGTAAGATCATTCTGATTTGGAGGTAAACATGTATGTAGCGTTTTGACCTAGAAGATTCCAGGAATGAAATTTGTTTATAGGTTAAAGTAATTTTTTTTATGAAGATGATAACATTTTCAGAAAATGATAATTGCTATATAGGTCAAGTGGAATCAGTCTTATTGCTGTTTTCAGTTTTTATTTGAGAGAATGTATTTATTTCAGTTATTTATTGGAATTACAGTCTTGGACTGTTATCACTATTTTGAGATTACTGTGAAGTCATTCAAGGATATTTTTAAATCATATTGTGACTGTTAGCACATCACTACCTTCCATGTTGTTGTTGGTGTGTGTGTGTGTTTTGGATTTTTAATATAGCTTTAATTTTTTCAGTCATATCACTACAGTGTCTGCAGTGTGGCAGTTTATGGTGATGTCTAGCACTGGGGCATCATGCCACAGACATGCAGCACTGTGTCCCACCTAGTCACATTAATCTGACACCAGTCCAGCCAGTCCTAACACTAATCTCTTAATGCTGAGTGCCTAGCAAGGCAGCTGGTCTGATCCCAGGCAGATGCTCTAACCACTAGACCACCAAAGCTATTGGTACTACAGTACATTCACTATAGAAATTCATTTGGACTGGAATTCATTCCGAACTCAATACACTGGACTTGTGATAGAACTTTTTGAGATTTACTGTAAGTTATTTTACATTTTCACTTTGTATTGTTGGAAAATGAATTATTTAATTTTAGAAAACTTGTTGGTTTACTTTTTCTCTAGCTTATTTTAAGACCTTAGAGTCATAATAGAAAATGTGTACAAGAAAGTACAGTACTTGCTCATTAATACTGTCCTTGGGAGTAAGAGTGTACCACTGTATTGTGAGATGACTGCATAATGAAGTACATGCTTCTAGCACTGGAAGAAATGTGACACTAATAGAAAGGTTGGTTTTACACTGAGACAAGGAAATCCTAGTCAATGGTTTACATGTCTCCCCACAAGGCAAAGCCTTGTTTTGTTTTTAAATATGCTTTTAACCACGTGTCATGTGAATATAATTAAATATTTTGGACATGTCATCAACATTGTCATCAAAATGAGAATTAACATTAAAATTCTGAAAAATGTTATGTTCCCTGGATATATCATTATAACTCACAGTATGCTGTGAAAGGTTATAAACAATCTTTATATCTGTTTGAGATATCCATATTTTAGAATTTACAAAAGTGCAAAATTTGGGCTTAGAGGCTAGTTAGTTTGTAGTTTACAACCATGGCCAACACATTGGAGTGCTATGCCAGCTGACTTGTTAACACATTTGGTTTTCTTCCGTCATGATGTAACTTAAATCCCACATTCTATATTCACATTTAATCCTGTTGCCATAATAATAGTAGTGTTTTTACCTATTTTTACTGTTGATAAAATGCACGGCCCAGTTCTACACTGTTAAGTTTTTCTATACATTGACTATTCTCATTTATAATTTTTTAAATAACAATGCAGCAGTGAGGAGATGGGCCTATTTAAAAGATATGTCTTTAAATATGGAAGGATATTCTTGTTTTACTTTTGCATCAGTAATGCTAGTAAAATACCTTAAGCCACCATCATTATATTACAAAGCAGAATGCTTATATTTCCATTTTTATACATTAGCTACATTTTTGAAAGAAATCTCACAGAATATAAAGTTCTGTTAAACCCACATTACATGTACATAGTACATGATGAAATCTCAATTTGAATATTTGCAACATTTTACTGTGGATATTTCTGATATATATTATGATGAGAGACAAATGCAAATATTTATTGCATCTTTTGTCCTGACTTAATGCATCTTGCTTTACCTCCATTTTAGGCAGAAGAGGAGGCTGTAGAAGCTGAACAGTTGAAAATGGAGCTTGGCATTGGATCTAATGACTCACTGAAACAACTTATACAAAAGCAGCAACAGAGTCGTGAAAAGGAAGCAGATGCCTTCTTTGCCTCACTGGAGAAAAAGTATGCCGAACCACAAAAAGCACCAAAGTCCAACAAAAAGACAAAAGCTTCAGCTGCAAAGAAAAGCAAGAAATAAAATGCATTTTTTAAATTAAAAGCCTTCAATTAATAATGGTGACTGTTAGATGAAGCAGTCTTTCTGCCAAGGATATTTTGATTTATTACATAAGATTTGACATAAAATGTTCATTAAAGTTATATAAATGTCATTGCAACTTGTAACAACCAATGAATTATACTCATAACTATCAGATACTTTATACTTTAAAATCTGGAGAATAAGTGCATATGCAAAAGTATGCAGAAGGTAAGCAAACAAGGGACTTCCTATCTTAGTTTATATTCAAAAATAAGCAACCAAAGGGCTTCCTGTATTTGTGGATAACAATAAGTGTATGTGTGAATATATATATATATATATATATATATATATATATATATATATATATATATATATATATATATATATATATATATATATATATCTGTGTGTGTCTTTGTGTATTTAAAACAAGACTGTCTAAGATGTAAAATTTGTTCCTTTGCTGATTGCTCTGTTCATAATTAAGTGATTGACACATTTCAGGTCATCTGCAAAACCTGTTCTGATTTTGTCATTTATATTTTGTGTAATCTTTTTTTCTCAATGCTGCTGTATATGGCATGCTAATTTTGCAAATATATAAAAAAAATTACTATGATTAATTTTACTATTGCAACTCACATTAAAAATAAGCATCAGTTACAGATAGAAAAGGGTATGTAGGTGAAATGAGGATCACTTGCAAATAAGAAAGGGTATGTAGGTGAAATGATCATCAATTACAGATAGAAAAGGGTATGTTGGTGACAATAAGCAAACCTTTGTAAATAGAAAAGGGTAGGTAGGTGACATGAGCATCAATTACAGATAAAAATCATATGTAGGAGAAAAGAACATTAATTACAGATAGAAAAGGGTATGTATGTGAGTGAATCTATTACATGTGGCACTAATAATGAGATCACAGTTGTTTTCTGTTATAGAAACCTGTACAGTTGATTTGCAGCAGCTCTTAAATTACTGAAAATTTCATAAGGTCTGGTAAATTTTTTGTTGACTTTGTCAGTTTTTTCTCACAGGACAGTTATTGTGATTATTAACATTGCATACAATTATTCTTCATTAATTGATAAGATACATAAGTCAGAAATGTGATTTTACATCTAGGTAAAATGTGATATCAGATTGATGACATCAATACATTATGATCACATCGTTTCAAACTATACGCAATGATTTGACAAATTAGCTACCTTAAACACCCATTGTTAATTTCAGATATTTGCAAGCCTTTTTCTCTTAGACTTTAAGATGAAATAAAAAACATTGTTGTTCTTTAATTCAGTACATTCTTATTTTTATGTTGTATTTTTAATTTTGTATTTTCATCATTTATAAAAATATGGTATTCCTCAAAACTTTGCTGTTAATTTTTTGCAAATATCCTTGGCACATACCTGTATTATTTTATTGTTGTAACTGAAAGTTTGTTGAACCAATAAACACTTACTAAAATGTTATAAATCTTTCTCATGTTTAGCCCACCTGGTTGTAAGGTCAGGTGAGCTAATGTTATATCCCTTGACCATAATGCATCATACTTCGTGTGAACTCTAATAAGTTCAAAATTGTTATTTACAACTTCATTTTATAAACTTCTTGCTTGATTTTACATAGAACATAGGGGCCCCGAGTGGTCTAAAGCGCTGACCATTACGGATCACTGCCACCTCACCTCTGTCTGCGTGAGTTCGAGTCCATGCTAATGTGGATAAGTGAGAAAGCCTGCCAGTAGCTTCTCGTGGGTCAGTGGTTCTTCCCTGAGTTTTCCAGGGTTCTTCCTCCACCATTAATACTGGCCGCCATGTATAGCCTATCTTGTGCTGAAAAATGACATTAAACCCTACAACAACAACAACATATAACATTCTGTCTTCAAGGCCTTTCAGATGTTCAGTAGATACTGATGTCATCTAAATTGACTACCATTATTAGTGTGGACTGTTCCATGTAAACATACATTGTACCCAGGAAAGGTAGTTTTTTTAAAAAGTATATGCCAAGGTACTTTAATTTCACAGAGTTTGTTTTAAAATAAGAAATTTTAAGTTGCATTTCTGGGTGAGTACCCCACATTAAAAGTGCCTTCCATGGGTCCCATGTATTTTTTTTATGGATCAGCCCTGATACAGGAATGTAAATCAAATCTTCAAATTTGATTCAGTAGAGTTTTAAGAAATTTGACAGCATTCTGACAAAGTCTTTGTTCAAATGATGCCACTGCATCAAAATTGGCCACCACTACTATAAATAGAAGAAACCCTGAACTGTCTTTTGTAAACTGCTTACAGAATTTGACAAAAAATATTCTGATACAGAAAAATTTCAAAATTTGTATAAATTATGCTGATCTGCCATTGGTTAAAAAAATTCAAAAGCATCCTGGCATAAAGACAGCCATTACCAAAAATTGAGAAATAAATTTTGAAAGACTTTTCAAAAACTGATCAGCAGAATTTAACTAAATTTGACAGAATTCGTTCTGGTATTAGGGGCTTTCAAATGTATGCAGCTGATGCCGATTATTCCTCAAATATGACCACTATGATTAAGAACAAAGAATCCTTTATACAACTTCTCAAAAGCCACTAAATAGAATTCAACATATTTGACAGAAAGTATTCTTGCTTGAAGAACACAAATGATGCCAGTTTGACATCAAATATGGCTGCCAAAACTAAAAATATAAAGCATTTAATAAGTTTAACTTGTTGTGTTGCATCGCTTGTAATGAATTCATAAGAGATGCATGCAACGTTTCAAAAGCCTCTTTATTAATTTGCACATGAAGCGTAAATCTGGCGACAAGGATTTTTTACTTTATTCAGATGATGCTGATCTGTCATCAAAAATCACCATCCTTGCTGAGATCAGAAAATATTTTTAAAAATAAATTCTGAAAACTGCTCAACAGAATTTTACTGCATGAAAGTCTTGTTCAGATCATGTCAGTCTACTTCCAAATATGGCTATCAGCACTCAATTATATCTAAAAAAAACTTTAAATGACTGCTTTTCAGAAACTGCTCTTTTGACAGAAAGCATTATAGCTTTACGTGCTTTGAAATTTATATAATTTATGCTGATTCTCTCCGAGACCCAACTTTAAAAATAGAAAAATCCTTTAGTTCACTTTTCATACACAGCTTATCAGAATCTGATAAAATCTTACAAAGTATCTTGTCATAACTTCTTGGCTAATCCACCATCATATGTGGTCGCTGCTATTAGAAGTAGTAGAAAGAAAACCCTGAACAGCTCTCAGAATGTTCATGATGAACAGGCTAAATTTTGAAAGATAAAATGTTCACATCAAGCAGTTCAGAATTTATACCAATAATGTCAATTTACCATTAAATATGGCCACTCTTACTTAAACTAGTGTTTATTTCCAAAATGCAAAAAGACTTCTATGATCTCAGAGTCAAGGGAGATAATACATTTAAAATGATAGCGATACCAGTCAAAATTCACCCTAAATGAATGAATAATTCTATTGAGCATTCTTTGAATGAATGGCAATGATTACTTGTAAATTTCATGAGCACTGTCATGATAAAATAAAGGTAAAATTAATTTTTGACAGCAAAATTAAATGAATAATTGTACAGGGGATCAGTAGTTTTTGTGAAACCTGGGAAATATAGGAATCAATTTTCTGATGATGTTGTCATCATTGGGGTAGATGGCAGGGTTAAGATTTTGCAGTTAGAAACTTTTATATATACAGTGATTATCCTTGAAGATTGTATTTATTTTGCAGGGTTCTACTCACCACAGTTAAAAAAAGGTCACAATGATCATGTTTTTATATGCTCCATGTTACAATTATTCCAACATTCTTTTATTTACATTTATGGAGCTCAATGACCCACATTTTGTGCCCAAAGTTATTCTGATAAGTTTTTGCTTTTAGCTCAGTTTCACCAGTGATGTATAATGAAACTGATTTTGGTGCATTCTACTAACTATAGGCAAATCTAGGTCACAGATAACTATTTTTCTTGCTCTTGTGATTCCATAATTTTGCATTATCTCCATATAAATTATTATTAATTTTGAGTATATAGTCAAAATTTCACGACAAATGCAATTATTTAAAAGCTGTATAAACGGCGGTATGCCCTGCGCAAGCTGACCATAAATTGAACTTGCATTTGGGAAATATAGTTTTTTTCAAACATAATGATCCAAACTGAGTAAAATATAATATAAAATATGAGATATTTTCAGGAAATCACATATTTATTTCAATCTTTGCTTTTTTTCTTTGTTGATACCTTAGAACCATAAGCAGGTAATACAATTTATTAAAAAGTAGATATGTAAATAGTACATGTAAACATATAGGTAGATAAGAAATTGTTAGAATGTAGATAAAGGTTGAAAATCAAAAAGCAGTTTAATTTTCTAGTTGTCTTGCTCAAGGCAAGTTGACTTATAAAATTTGTTAAAAAAAGAATCCTTGTTATACAGCTGAAAACTACATGAAGTTTTCTTTTTATTTATTACACAGCAGACCCACCTCATTAGCTACATCAACAATAATGAAAGATGGACTGAAATGATTTATTTATATTCACAACTGGAGGTTTTATGACCACTTGTTTAATTTGCCAAGCAGCAAGAATATATCTATCTCTTGCAATTATTACATAATTTCAGCGTGTAATAAACACTACTTGTTGCTATAATTTCAATATGTTGATCATAATCCTCCAAACGCTTGATCCTTATAGAGGAATGCCTTTTATTTTAAAACAGACCTGTTAAAAGAATTTGCATGAGCTATATTTTTAAGAATTAACACCTACTCACCTTAGTATCATTATCCTGACACCAGGCCAACCAGTCCTAACACCTCTTAATACTGAGCATCAAGCGAGGCTGCTGTTAGTACCATTTTTGTAAGTCTTTTGTATGACTCAACCAGGGATTGAACCTACAACCTCCTGCATCCGAAACGGACGCTCTAACCACTAGGCCACTGGAGCGGTTACATTATTATATCGTAATTTGTATAACCCCAATTGGGATTTCTGGGTCTCTGTGCAAACCTCAATGTAGATTATTTTTTTCACCCAATATATTCCTTTAAAGTTAAAAGAACTTTCTTTTTGCAATATAGTTTAGTACACTCCACACAAACAGTATTTATCACTCACTATTATTTCATCAAATTTATCTGTAGGTCATTCAGTCTTATAATTTTTTTTAATGAAAATCAGAATAACCATCTCAGTAGAACCCAACTATATTTACCATTTATACACCTTTATGCACAAACAGAAGCAACTTCACAGTTATAATTGTTATGTACTTAAGTATAGTGAAGACGTCAAAAGTCTCAGGCAAATGCTGTTTACATACAGCACATTAATATGAATATGTTAATGAAGGCTATGGCACTATCTGTCCATCTGAAGTATACAACTTTTACGCATGAAAAAATAACAAACGTTTGGTAGCATTGAGGTATTATCACATTTAACAGAAGGATGTTATACAAAATCAAGAATAAATAATTACTGTATGAGTGTGATTTAGATTTTTAAAGTAGCTTTAACAATTTTTCAGTCATACGCTATGATGTCTGTGTTGTAGCAGTCTATAGTGATGTCTTAGCACTGGGGAATCATGCCACAGACATGTAGTATGATGTCCCAGCCAATCATATTATTTTGACACTAGACTGACCAGTCCTTACACTAACCTCTTAATGTTGAACACCAAGCGAGGCAGCTGTTAGTACCATTTAAATAAGTCTTTGGTACAACATGCCACTTGGTTTAAAATGGTTTACATCACCAGTCACTTGAAACCTGCTGGCCCTAGCAGACACCGTAGTATATTATCTCCAACCGCAAATTTCACCGTGAAAATAACTCCTGCTTACATCCTCCCGATTTTGAGTGAAACCTTAGCGTGACTAACAAACATTAGTATTTTTTTAAAAAAAAAATCTTATTGTCCTACAGTTACACCAACATGGTACCAATCTATATAAACCAATTTAATACAATTGTCTGTTACTGTTTTACTTCTCCTTTTCCTCAGATATGGTCTGAACATACCTCCACATTTGTTTGTACCCTGCAACCAATTTAAAAAAGAAAAAGTACAAAATGAGATTACATTGTGATAAATACAACACAATGAGTTCCATACAGTTTTTCTTTGCTCTTGGCACTGCTATGGATAATAGTGGCAGCAGCATTCATGTAAAGAGATGCAGATATTTCTGTACTCCATAATGGTTTCTGTAAAAAGATAACAGAGTTGTTGATGGCAATACAAATACAATATTTAATGATGTATGATTTAAATAACAAAAAATATAGTGTTACATGCACGTATGAGTATTGGACAATCTAGCATAATTTGCATGAATCTATAAATGCAACAAGTACAAATACAAATATATGATCTTATCTTGTACAAGGATAAAAACAAAGCATCATTCACAATATATCACGTATTGAAAAGAAGGAGTTTTACACAACTACAAAACAAATGAACTATACACTCAGAATAGTGAACTGATATTTTACCCAAATAGTAAAATGATAATAAGGCGGATATCACAAGATATCTCTTCACCTCCTAAACAATGGGTATAACAAGACCCCAAAATTAGCCCACAATCTAAATATTACATGTATGGAGCAACATATAAACTCCCTCAAGGTCACTCTTTGCTACCAGTTCCATTGGCCAATCAAGCAAAGATTATAGGTAGACACTGACCACCACTCATTTCTAGGACAAACAAGCAATTAGCACCACTTTGGTCTACAATGCCATATCACCTGCAACTTGACTAGCAATGATCAGCATGGATCACTCTAATCATCCTTGAAATACTCAAAACAGCTTAAAACAGATGAATATACATACCATACCATGGTAAAATTTAATGACGTTACATATGGTAAGTTAAAAACATTATCAATTCTGCATTACAAAACAATAAAGAGGTTCAGAAGTATACCGGTGAATCATACGGTTCCTATAGCACTGAAAGCTTCTTAACTAAATGAAACTTTGTAAAGTTGTTGCTAAGTCATAGACATGAAGAGAAAATATTAGCATTACACATGTACTATGCAAGACAAAGCTACAGATAAACGAAAATAAACATGGTAGTACAATAGCTATATCTTACAACACACATAAGAAATAAATAAATATCTTACCTCTATAGCAGGAGATATACAGGTCCCTAAGTATACCGCCAACTGACAAAATGTTCTGCAATGTGTCGATTTTATCTTACTGTGAGGCATTTATACACAGACAATTTAGCTTTACATCATCTGTGCAATTCATGTATTCGCGTTGTCCCATCAAAACCAAACTCAAAGGTCTGGAGTTGACATTTTTATTTTTCATGCAATATGGATTTTAAGAGTAAATGATACATCAATGGACAACAGAATACTATATTACAGTATAAACCAGAAAACTACAGGGGATATGTTGATAATGACAATAAATGTCATCAGTGAATACATGTCATGAAACGTGTTGGAAGGTAAAGAAGCTTGTGGATATCATAAAACTTCGCTGTATTTGATGATAAACAACTCTATCTTCAATTAACTTACTCTGACTCTTAATAATTATTATGATAACCTTGCCATCTGTCTGAATTCCTGTTCAAAACTTGACATGTTATTATAATGTGAATACATAATATGGCAAAAATTGTACTAGTTTTTTTTATCAGTCCCCCTAAATGAATAATTTTATGTCAAGAAAATATAACTAATGTAGAAGCCAATCTACTCACCAAAATTTTTTAAATCCACAGATTCTAGATGTACTGGAACAAAAGAAATTAATGGAAATAAAGTTAAATTACAGAAAAGTAGGAAAATTAATCATAAAAATCAGAGAAATCAGATATTTCATAATGTAATTACTAGGGGTGAAATGATATACCTGTGTTGTGTATTGATATGATTCCTAATACACCGCTTGCGATATGACACAAATCAATAAACATATAAACTTGATGGTCTTTCCATATTTGGAAGGGAGGTGGTGTCCTTTTATGTATGTTTGCATACATGTTGTATTTCCAGTATGCAGATTACAGAATGACAGTTATATGCAATTCTTATTGATGACATTATTAGATAACAAAAAAAGCTTCATGTACCTATATTCGTTAGTGAAGAAGAAAAACTATTGACAACACCGAGTCTCATCACGTAATTTTTAAAACTTACACAAGATTATTAACCTGTGCGGTATGAGATCTGCTCCATTCACTGATTCTTTATTCCAACGGCATGTTAATTGGGAAAGAAATAAGGGCAAGTGGAAGAAGGAGAGAAAGAAATGGCCACAGTTCAATATTTACCTAACACTTTGATATCTCTTTCTTCCTGCTTAACTTTCGTAGAGCCCTACTGAAATCAACAATTTTGAAAGAAGTCACCTCTTTTTGTATATGCATGGATCTGTTGATTATTTATAAGCATACTCTGTTCCTTATCCATGCTTTCTTTTCAAGAGGCATTATCCATAGCAAGCTTTGCCCACTTGGCTATCATAGGAAACAAATCTTTATGGCAGTTATGTACATTTTCCAGAGCTCGCATAAATTTTCTTTTGGATACATCTTCTCCAAATCAGTAATTTTCACTAATATAAATATTACTAACTACTGTCCCTGATTTCTCATCTGTTCCATAATGCTGTATGATTTTTAGTCCATGAAAAGCTAGTGCAGACAGATGTATTCAAATAAATATATTTACTTCTTAATTTTATTTCCACCCTTAATTATTCAGTTTATCTTAACCCTGATATGGATATATGGTTTTAGCATATGATGAACTGGGATAAATTGACTGATAAAAGAATGAAAATTGTTTTAAGCTGTCTGCATTTTAATTTGGTTCAGTGTTCTGCCCTTTCTCTGTTTAGTTTTGAAAAACCACTGAAAAGGAGATTGTCATGCCATCTATTTTTGTCCATCCAACACATACATCTCACTCCAATTTAACACCATATTCTGGCACAAAATCACTCACTGTTATCTCCCCTTTCCCAACTACAATAATCTAATATACTTCATAACTTATAATTATTTTCAACATCACTACCATCAGCCAATATTTACAGAAGGAAATTGTAATGAACCACGCTGGGAACCAGACATTTTGGGTTTTATATGTAGCCCTTTATTTAGACATGCATTTGTAAAACTTCTTTCATGGAAAGTTCAAACTATGCCAGTATACTACTTATTCCTGGGCTCCATGTGCCAATCAAATTTAGTTTAAGAACCATCCATGACATGCTTGAAGAACCAAAATGTGTAAACAGTTACCCACCCGAAAAGCAGATGTTGCGATAAGAATGGTTAAATAAAAATTATATATTTTACCAAGCACATTTTCATATGCGGGGCTTTCAACTAATTCGTGGGATTCATCGCACATCCTGTTACTCAGATTCATGAATTCTTAAAAATTTTGCATGATGCATGCAATTACACATCAGGGGTCAATCAAGACTTAAATTTTAAGAAGTGACTTCTCCTTTTGGTCAGAACAGGGAGAAGTGAGAGCTAAATAGGGAGAAGTGGGACCTAAACAGGTAGAAAATGAGACCAAAGCAAGAAACATGATTGATAGATAGATAAGATAGATAGCTGCTACATATCAATTAATGACTTCTGTTTGAACTTTCTCTGCTGATTTGCAATACTAAATCTTCCTGTTTGTCAAAAAGGGAATAAGCTACATTAATTTATAATCAGTGGTTATTGTTTAACCTGAACCAGACCAAGTCATAACCACCATCGAGAATTCAGTTTAACATATTTAACCATGTGACACTATGGTAGTGTAGCTTTCAAATCAACCAAAGTAGAAATTATATAATACAATGCTTGCTTAAGATAAATAGCGAGGGGGGGTATACAGACCATGTCACTTTCTATCAAAATTTATAGACGGTGAATAAATATTCTCAAGAGTCTTTTTTTTTCATCTTTACTAATAAATGGGTAAATGTGACTGCAGATGCTGTTTTATAAGAATTCTAATTTTAAAGAATAATAAGGAAAACTAATAATTATTCATGATTGATGAAGATTAAAATAACTTGCATATGGAAAGTTTTGTATTCTCCATTTTTTGTATCTATGTGTATCGTTACAGCAAATGTATTGATGCATCAATATATCGATGTATTGTTTCACTCCTAATAATTCATAGGTTTGACTTGGTTAAGGAAAAAATTATCAAAGCTTTTAATGATTCTGGGAACACCAAAATACACTACAAAGTGATTAAGTACAGTGAACTACATGTACACTCAGTTGTACATGATTGGAAAGAGCGGTTAAATGAAGTGCAATAAAACACATGCATAGTTTCTGACAAATAAACAAAATCATAGCAAATAATTTCACTTTTGTTTAAAAGCTTTCCAAATATTTTGCAATAATGAAACATGTATTATACACTACTGTTTATTTCACTCTTTTATAGATCTGTCTAATTAAGTACAACTGAGTGATGTCATTATATGCATTATATTATCAATAGGAAAAAGTAATGATTTTGAATCAAAATCACTGAAATATTTATTTTGCTTTTTATTATTATTATTCAAACAATTACGAATCATACTTATCACATGTCCAGTAATATATATACACTAAGTGTGGTTCACTTTGTTTTACATGTATTTCAAAGTTCCCTGAAATAAATAAAAAATGTTAACAATTAGTAGCAAAACAAAATTTGTTCATTACATTTATGAAACATTTTAATTTTGCAATTTTTATGTTCATTTTTCCACTGATCCAGTAATTTCATTTTTATTCCAGTAATTCTCTTCGTTTTAGCTTGTTTGGGTAAATCTAGGGACCCCTCTGGCTAAACATTACAACAAACACTGCATTTAAATGGTATTTCTCCACTATGTTTTGACTTTTCAATTGACTACTTTCACTATTATCCGTTGTTTTCATGTGATGTCACAAAATGTGTGTACTTCCATATCCGCCATTTTGAGTCTCAAACCAGTACTTAACAACTTTGTTCTTCCCATATAATTATCAAGGCAAGTCTCATATTTTGCATAAGGATATAATAATACATCACATTCTGTTCTGCATGTCAACCGCACTAGACCAGATGCTTGACTTTCCCATTTTTCTTTAAGTAAAACATTAACATTTGAACAGTCTTTGTTATTCTTTCACAAACAAATAGATCCGTAAAGACGCATAGCCAAATCGATACACAAACGTGTAGAAACATGTAATAATTTTTAATTTACATGGGCTCAAAACAATCATTTAGTTATAGTTCAAGTGGAAAAACAAAAACAATAGTTAATATATAATTTCTGAAAGCATTTCAAGAATAATGTTTTGATGTTCTGTACAAAGTCATGTTCTGTTAGGCAAATATTTCGTTTTAATACACTGAAGCTGAAACTTCTTTGAACGGTTATCGCTTCCGTTCAATATTATCCTACATCCATCATAACCACCACAAATACAATATTTGACTGTGCTTACAAAAATTGTTTTTTCAGCTGTCTTTGGCACAAGCACGTTTTCGTGAAACGTATTTATTCATTAAAGTTCTGGCACAATACAAACTTTTATTTCCGTAACTGTATTTATATCCCAAAGATAATTGTTCGGAAATACTCTTTCACGGTAACAAGCTCAGGGACATCATACAATTTTTTAAAAAAAAATATCGATATTGCCTGCTTATATAAAAAATCCTGCAGTTATATTTGATAGCAATATGCTCGATTACAGTTCAATTTTTCTGTCTTTCGATATAAACCATGCAACTTATTTTTGTATTTTTATTTTCGTTCTATAGAGGCACATAATTTCTGGTATAATCTATGTATCATATTGATTAACTAGACATCCTTTAGCGTCAATTAAATTAGATTTTATCTTGAATGTGCATGATAACCCGTATTGATAAAGGTTTCTTAGAGACTCAAAATGCTGGTGCAAGGTACATGCACTTTGCATTGTGTGTATTTGGTTACACAATCGTGACGTCTGTGAAAACAGCCTATTGCTTTCTTTTATTTTAATAATTTCTCTGATGTATTGTTAAATGTCTTTTCAAACCGCATCTTGTACTGAACATTTTATAACAAACTTCACATTTGAATGGTTTTATTCCAGTATGAGTCGTCATGTGTGCCTTCAAGCTAGATCTGTGGCTGAACATCTTATCACAAATTTCACATTTGAATGATTTTATTCCAGTATGAGTCGTCATATGTACCTTCAAGCTAGAACTGTGGCTAAACAGTTTATCACAAAAGCTGCAAATGAATGCTTGATCTCCGGTATGTATCCGCATGTGCACTTTTATATTTGAAGTCCTACTGAAAAGTTTATGACAAACTTCACATTTGTGTGGTTTCTCTCCAGAGTGTTTCATTATATGCCTCTTTAAATCGCAACTCACGCTAAACATTTTACCGCAAATTTCACATTTGAATCGTTTTTCCCCAGTATGTATCCTTATGTGCGCTTTCAAATTGCTACTGTCATTAAAGAGTTTATGACAAATTTCACACTTAAATGGTTTTTCCCCAGTATGTTTCCTCGCATGCGCGATAACGTTTGAACTTCTACCAAACATTTTATGGCAAATTTCACACTTAAATGGTTTTTCTCCCGTATGTATTCGCATGTGCATCTTCAAATCGCTACACTCATTGAACATTTTGTGGCAAACTGCGCATTCGAATGGTTTTTCCCCTGTATGGATCCGTATATGCTTCTTCAAACTTTGGCTGACAGTGAAGGTTTTACCACAAATTTCACATTTAATTGGTTTTTCTCCGGCACGTTTGCTAACGTGAACCTGGTGGCTTCCACTATCACCAAACATTTTATTATTTATCATTTCACGAGTTTTTCATTCAAATACCTTATGTTCTGAACCATTCCTGGCCAAGAACGAACAATCCAGGTATTCTAGGTCGTCGGTTAAAACGCTATCGGCCTAATATTTTAAAAAACGACCAGGGTACCCGGATGTTATCTAGTGACAATAGGTACAGCAAAATACGCTCAAAAACCAAAATACATAGTTTATAGGTGCTACTCATGAAGATGAATGCATGATAAGTTGCGTGTTTTTTTTATAAATGGTATAAAAGGACAAAATAAAATTTTATTTCATTGATTTCTATACGAGTTGTTAAATTTTTTCCATTTAGAGCAAAATTCTTGTCATGAAGTCACTCGCTCGTACTTGATTGGGCACATGTGAATCGTAATACAGACAAATAATGAAAGTGTAAAGTACGAAAGTACGAATAGTAGTATATATTTACCACAGGAGTCTGCAATTTTATCAATAAAGCACGACGAAATTTTTGACTATATGAAATCACCTTAACTGTATTATACAATAAATAGTTGATTTCATGTAGTCAAAAATTTCGTCGTGCTTTATTGATAAAACTGCAGACTCCTGTGATATTTACTTTAACTTTTAATTATATAGATTTTGACAAATTAAAAAAAATAATCCTTAGTAGACAATCTCGCCTTGCTCTGTGACACTCTTTTGTACACATGGTCCTTTTTTCAATTGAGTGTAGTGAATTTGGATCAAGACAACTTTCCCTTAAAAAAAAAAAAAAAAAAAAAAAAAATGTTCAAGTTTCCCATGTCTGACCGAAACTGATCTGATTCAGGGGATGCACAGGTGAAGATCTGACATCAACAGCTTAGGTGGCACTCTACATTTTTGTATTTAGCATTAGGTTAGAATTTTAAAGAAAAAGAGTTATCCCGGGTTTCCTCACTAGTTATACTGGCTATTTAAAAGAGACTTTGTATATCTTAGATATTGTTCAAAGAACATTCAATTCCCTCTCCTTTGTTGTGTGATTGATGAGTGTAATATGGGTTAGAGAGTATGCAGCATGACCTTCCTCCAGATGTGCACCTTTCAAAAAAAGTGCTAGCTCTACTTGCTCAATTTCACTTCTCGAACTTCAGAGGTAAATTGTAAAAAAAAAATTAGAGCCGATAGCTTTTTTATTTAGTTTTTATGTATTTGGTAAATCATTCATTGCACTTTTAGAAGCTGGTATTGTCTAGTTTGGCAAAATTCATTTTCCATATTTTAATGGCTGCAAAGAATAGTGTACTTTAGACAAATTCAGGTTGATTTTTGGAGCACATGGGAGTAGTCATTTTAGTTAGCAGTGTCCTAAGATCATTTAATATTTCCAAAAGTACAATATTCAAAGAAATTTCAGCCACATTACATGAAAGTAGTATATAGGTATGCCAACATTCTCTCCACTATGCATGTTTAAAATGCAAACAACTTCACCTTGCATACATCACTCTCTCAAAAGTACATAATAACTGGTGAGTGCCACCTTAGGGATATTGTTTTGGTGACCTAAGACATTACCCTAATCGCTAATTTTATCATCCAATATGACGAAATTTTATATATTCACCTTGGCAGAGGGAGCAGTACGGCTGAAGAGTATGACTATGTACATTCTAAGATAAGGGGGCAGGTGCCAGTTTTTGTGTATAAATTTAATGCCACAATCAGTGACCTAGTACAAAAAATCACTAAAAAAATCAAATACACAAGTGAGGTCAAGAATGTTCATATTTTGAGATACCTATATTAAAACAAGCATAAAAATATTATCCACTTGACCAGAGATGTCGGTGGCAGTTCATAGCAGAAGATGTTTATGCACCCCAACATCAAATTTATACCTGCAATTTTCATGTCCTAAGGTCATTTTTGACACCATGTGGTGCTCACATTGCAAACATAAGCCCTTTTCTTAGATGACAGTTCTGCAAAACAGTGTGTACTAAACAGGCTGATGCAGTTGAAAATAGTTGTCATTCAAGCCGTTTTTGAAATATTCTCCTTGCCCCAAACACACGTGTTTACTGCTATGAGAAACTAGCTCTTCTTCCTAGCTAACTATTGGCATTTCACTATCAACATATTGCAGAGTAACTATGGAAGGTGTACATGCCGGACATCAATTTCAAGAACAACACAAGTCCGAAATAGCTAGTTCACAAATATATCCACATTTTTAATTAATAGACAATAATTGCTGAAAAAGTCACACCATAGCCTTAAGTTAAGAAATTTGCCAGGAGCCAAATTGCACAACTGTACTCTGCCACCTAACACATGGCGTTTGGAGTGTGTGTGTGTGTGTGTGTGTGTGTGTGTGTGTGTGTGTGTGTGTGTGTTGCATATATATGTATCTATATATTCGTTTATCCAAGACGACCATGATTTCACGTCTGGCCCTGTAAGTGAGTGCGCAGATGGCTTGTGAATCCAATGCGTTCTCTGAAGAGTTTAGGACAAGGAGAGCAGGGAATTGCCGGAGTCCTCGATCGATTGAGGGTTTGCGCTGGTTTTGTTCTTCCTCTGCTGTCGTTTATGTTTGGCCTCATTGAGCTGGCGCTCTTCAAAAGCAGCTGAGCCTGAGTGGGTCTGGTGACACCAGACATCGCGGTCTTCGGCACAGTGCTCCCAGCTGTCTGGATCAATGCCACAGAACATCAATAAAGCTTTGAGAGTGTCTTTGTACCGTTTCTTTGGCCTACTCTTGAACGTATACCTTCAGCTAGTTACTCATAAATTAGCCTCTTTGGGATGCGCTCATCAGGCATACGGCAGACATGGCCAGCCCATCGGAGTTGTGACCTTCTGAGCATGGTATGGACGCTTGTCATCTCAGCTCTCTGAAGGTCTTCTGTGCCAGGAGTCTTGTCCTGCCATTATTGTGGAGCAACTTCCTGAGGCAGCGCATGTGGAAGGAGTTTAGCTGTCATTTACGGCGACCGTACACCGTCCAAGTCCCACAGGCGTACAAGAGGGAGGGCAGTACTGCTACATGATACATCTTGATCTTGGTTTGCATATTCTTATTCTTCTGACTTCCCATATGTAGGCTTATTTAATTTTTCCTCATTTTTCTCTTCCTAAGTATGCGGTTTCAGTAATTGACTTATTTGCCATAATGTAACTTGTCAGTGATGTATTTACATATTCTGCAGCTATCCGATATTCTGTTTTCATGCAGTATCATACCTGTCAAATACGACAAAAGATGGTACACATTAAAACATCTTCTGGTTACATACTAAGGTGTGAAATATATTGCAAGTCTGCCTACATATAAAAGGCTTTTCTGAAGGCAGAAAACAAATATAACAGCCAAAATCCTTTCATGTAAACTCACAATCATAAATTTCTTTTGTTTAATGATGTTATGCACTACATCCTTCTGGAGCGTTGCCACCCTATCATGTTGTTTGCCGTATTAAGTGTGTCCATCAGCGCAAGAAACATGTTATCAACAACATGCATTAGTCTGACAAATTATGTATTTTGAAGCATTATAAGGACAATGTAAATTTACAAAATGACACTCTAAATTTGTAAAATTATATAATATAAAAAAATCCTTCACTTTTGAATACATATGAGGAAGTAATTCATTAGTGTAGTGGACACATTTTGTACAAACACCACAATACTATGTTTCCACTTAACGAATGTAATTTGTTCGTATACCTAATTAAATAAGGTAGATATCCTATGGCAGAACGATACCTATTTATTGTCAATTGAAACTGGTTCTTACATACCGATTTCAGAGCTCCAAGGGCATATGTGAAAACTGATGAGTCTTACACAATTATTCCAAAATGAAGTTAATACTCTCATTAGATATTTGCAGTACAATTGAACTTATTGTAGTCGTTTCATATACAAGGCTGCCAGGGACCAGGATTTCTGGGTAAATTACTCATGCAATTCTCAAAGGGCACATACTTTCTGAATGTCGCTTCATTTTGCACCAGGACGCTCTACCCTTTATCTCTTTTGGTCATCCGTATGTAATCTGCGGAATGTCTAAAGGCTATATTTAAGTAAACAGACAGTAAGCCAGTGTGACTAATTGACAATTAAGCCGTACCAATGTAATTATCTTGTGACTAATTGACAGTTAAGCCGTACCAATGTAATTATATTGTAACTAATTGACAGTTAAGCCGTACCAATGTAATTATCTTGTAACTGATCGTCAGTTAAGCCGTACCAATGTAATTACCTTGTGAAAAGGATTGCCTCTCAAGAGTACTCTTACATGACGACAAAGAAACATACGTCCTCTTGTGTGTGTGTGTGTGTGTGTGTGTGAGAGAGAGAGAGAGAGAGAGAGAGAGAGAGAGAGAGAGAGAGAGAGAGAGAGAGAGAGAGAGAGAGAGAGAGAGAGAGAGAGAGAGAGAGAGAGAGAGAGAGTTGGATTTTTCACGTAGCTTTAACAATTTTCAGTCATATCACCACGGTGTATGCAGTGTGGCAGTTCATAGTGATGTCCAGCACTGGGGTATCATGCCGCAGACATGTGACATGATGTGCCACCCAGTCATATTATCCTGACACCAGGCCGACCAGCCCTAACACTAATCTCTTAATGCTGATCGCCAAGCAAGGCAGCTGTTAGTACCATTTTTATAAGTCTTTGGTAAACTCGGCCAGGGATCGACCTCCGGTATCGAGGCGGACGCTCTAACTACTAGGCCACCGCAAATATATATCATAAAAGTAATAAAATATTCTCAGTGCATGATTTTGGACAATATTGTCAAAATCATGAATATGCCATAATGATAATTAATCGAAATTTAAGTACACATGATTTAAACTATAAGGCACCACATTATAAGTGGACACTTTTTTAAAAAGAACAGAACGGTACGTCAAATCATAAAAAGCGAGATTATAAAGTCTCTTTTCATTAGTGATCATACTGACACTAATCAAAATAAAAGTTTCCAAAAATGAAATAAACGACAGTTCCATTTGACTAGGTGTATTTGAGTATCACCAGTACCTGAATCTTGTATGAACAACAATCACATCTGAAGCTCTTTTAAGTACAGTACATGCACCAATGTTCGTCGGTTTGTTTTGCTTATCTTTGTATAGAACCAACGTTATATCTCACCTTTATTTTCGAATGGTCAACTCTTAAAAGAGCATTACTGCATACGATGAAAATAAGTATAAAATTTAAGGAAACTCAGGATTTCTGTCAGACACAAATTTCCGTTCTTTAGAAATAATGTCAGAAATTTGGACTTCTATTATACAAACGTTAGATTATTTCTTCTGTGTATTTAATGTATAGTATATGCTTGACCTTTGTCCTTGAATGATGGTAGAATATTTGACCTACCTGACTATTATCATATCTGATGGTTATATCTACCTGACTGTCGTCATCTTTTTAAAAAAAGAAATATGTTTATTGAGTTTGAGTCAAACACTTGGCATCGTTTATGAATTAATGAGATTTTCCATTTAAAATTACCTATGCGGTAGGCATTCCATTATATCTTAGGTCAAGTGAATATATTGGTATTCATTCGAAACATTTGAAACGTTTGGACTTGTGATAGAACATTTAGGATTATTTGGGATTCAATTCACAATACTCTAACTTTCTCTTAATATTTCACTTTGTAATTTAGTGAAATAAATTATTGTTAATTTTACTAAAATTCTCGATTTTGCTTCTTTCCATTACTAAGTTTAAGACATAGGGTCTTAACATATTAATGAGTAAGCTGGTACCATAATTTCCAGTTGATGCTTGAACCACATTCACATCACAATGGTATTTTTCACTAATGCTAGAGGAATGGATATGCATTTAATATAACGGAGACGTTTATTGTAACTTGAAACTAAAAGCGTAATTTGCTCTCTTTTCCTTTTAACATTTAATTAAGTGCATGACTGCACTGCATGCTATCTACATAACTAGAGATTATTTTTTATTGCCATTAATATCGCTTATAAACAAGAATTCAGAGTTGCTTTATTCACAATTTCCTGCTGTGTATTGTATGGACTGCAGATGCATTCAGACATAAGACATAATTAGTTTTAATTTTAGTTTGTATTTCGTAGTTATTATCTTTCTTTTTTCAGGTATCATACGAAGTAAAGAACTTTTGAAACCGTCGTTTAAAAAGAATTATTCTAGCAAGTATAGAACAGGTCTAGCAGTGATTTTCATATATTAGAATCCAAAACCATTTTGTCTATTTAGTCGTATTGTGAACTTAGTTTACACTGACAGAAGTAAAACAGTTATGGTGGAGGTTTCTGTGTATAGTTTTACTCTTATCAGATCTAAACCAACAGTGCTTCCAATAAATGGGTTTAATTTTGATTACAAAATAGATTTAATATTGTTATTTGAAATAGCGATGTAATGTTTTGATTAATATTTGCATGTAAAACAGAGTTTCTGTCCTGTACCACAATACAGATAATACTTTTAGTATTCAAGATATTATTATCCGAACGTCATAAATCAAGATTTTCTTGTTTACCAATATTATTAGCCTTCGAATATATAGTAATTGTAGGAAATCCACTGTCACCATGTAATCACGTAGTTTCACATAAAGATCACAATCGTAAAGAGAGGTTTTCCCCAATTATAACACTGGAGGAAATAATAATAATAATAATAATAATAATAATAATAATAATAATAATAATAATAATAATAATAATAATAATAATAATAATAATAATAATAATAATAAACAACTGAACTGTAATGTGCATAGGTTGTCCATGTGCGGTGTCCAGTTTCCCATTAACCACCTATAAGTACCACAAAACCATTACTTCTACAGTCATAACAACTGGAGATGAAACATATATTTTATTAAAACTTTGAAGATAAATTGACACTTTTATGAAGCCTTTTAAGATAACTGAACCATCATTTTAATAGGGTAGAAGGAAAAATATTGTTTTAGAGGTTCTGTTGCCCATAGATGTTATAAAAGTTCCCTTAGTACTTAAATTTAAAATAAAAGTCTTGCTGAGGCATTTATGTGTGGAGTTTAGTTATATCCTTATGTTCAAATATAAATATATCTAAATGTTTGCTTTTTCATTGCATAAAATGCTGTTTCAAAAAATGTGTACTTTGTCAACTAATCAAAGATCTTTTTCAACCTTCAGATATTATTTGATTTATTTCTTCATAATTATCATTGAGTGTCGTAATGCTTAAAAATAAAACTTTTTTGTATCCTGATGCATCTTTCAAAAAGATGGAGATTGTGTCTTTCTGCCTATTTGTTTTTTAATTTGTAACGTAGTGTATGTTATGCACCACTAGTGATACAGACATGGAACTTTAAGTTTTGTGCTGTCTTTAGATGTGCAGATTTGCTTCAAAGTTTTATTTCATATCGGCAGAGTTAAAAGGTATAGATATACCAAGGTTACATTCTTGTGATGTCCTGGCTGTAGCTTAAGGTCATTAAAAGTACTATTATCCAAAACACAATATTACATGTTGCCGTTTTGCGACTTTCCTAATTTAAGCTGCAAGGTTGCATTTTTTTTTCGACATTCATAATCTTAGCTGCAAAGTTATTCACATGCCAATATGCATATATTTCTTAGTAAGTGTTGACCTAAAACTATCAGGTTAGGCACTTAAAACTGAATATGCTTATATCCACGATAATCTGATCGTGTTTCATATATTTATTAAGGTATTCAATTTTATTATTTATTCAGTAAATCTGAGAATGTTTAAGATATTAGGAAAAATGTACTTATCGGATATCGAGAGTATGTTGCCGAGCAGGTTCTATGTAAAAGCGGTGGTCATGAATAAATAAAATAAATAGTAATGCACCTAGAATTGAGCCTTGTGGTACTCCATATCTAATTGTTCCAGGTTCAGACAGAACATTATTTATATAAACATCTTGTGTTCTTTCACTTAAATATGAAATAAACCATCCAAATGCTTTCATTACATTGTCAAATATGCAGTTTCTTCAAACACATTTCTTGATCCACCATGTCAAAAGCTTTCCTGAAATCTACAAATATAGATCTTATTATTCTACCTTGGTCAAGTGCTTGAAGCCCTTTATGTTAACAGTCTCGCACGAATATCTCTTTCTAGAGCCTGATTGATTAGAATGTAACAGCAAGTGTTTGGCTACATATAACACGAGTGAGTCATTGACAGTTTTTTTTATTAATTTTCACACGTTTCGTAGTATTGAGATTGGCCGGTAGTTATCAGCACCATCCTTAAAACCAGATTTGTAAATAGGAGTTACTTTTGCGGTTTTCCATACTTTGCGGACAGATGATGTTGCAATACTTAAACTGATTATGAATGTTATGCTACCTACAAAAGTAGAGGCAGAAAATTTAATGAGTCGTGGTCCAGTTTGATAAAGTCCTGTATTTTTCTAGGCATCGAGTTTACTGAGACAATTTTTTAACAAAGATTTTATACTGGTGGGATAGAGAAACATACCTTTGTAGAGATTTTGCTGCTGCAGAACCTTTTCAGTTCATTAAAGTTGTTCTTTTAACTTTGTGGTTATGTTGGTAAAACAAAATCATTGTAAACATTTGCAATGTCAGTGTCATCAGTGACTATGGTGTCATTTACCAGAAATGAGTGAATTTTATTACATCTTTGTGTGTTCCTCCAGTAAGTTCATTGAAGACTTTCCATACTGAGTATATGCAGCTCTTTTTATTTTTAAGCAATGATTGATAATAATTTGTTTAGCATTTTTAATCCTACTTGTTATTTTATTTTTCCATATTTAATATTTTGCATTGCATAAAAAACAGCACAAAAAGGGTACGACAGTGGTCACTAAGACCAACATTCGGTACGTTGTCTGGTAGGTTGATATAAGTGTTATCAACAAGAATGCCTGATTCTTTTAATACACTCGTGGGCTCATTTACCAGCAGGACTAGACGTAATGGTTCAATAAATTCCATCCAGTTGTTCGTCATTTGAGTATTTAGTAGGTCATGATTTATATCACCGAGTATATATATATATATATATATATATATATATATATATGTATATATATATATATATATATATATGTATATATATATATATATATATATATATATATATATATATATATATATATATATACTCGGTGATATATATATATATATATATATATATATATATATATATATATATAAATACATATATATATATACATATATATATACATATATATATATACACATATATATATTCATTCATATATATATATATATATATATACATATATATATATATATATATATATATATATATATATATATATTCACCTGTACAAGAACATTTTCCATTTGTTTCAAAATGTTATCATCCCAAATAGCTCTGGAAGAATGTGGCCTATAAATGAAACCAGCATTTTTTAAAAACATTTCTACCCATATAATCTCAATTTTATGTAATCTATCACTTTGTAAGTTCTCTACATATCTTTTATGAAATTGTATCCAGTTCCACATTTTAGTAGGCAGTTATCTGGTTTGTATCTTTTTTTCAAGGTCTCTGTTAGGAAAAAGGACAGGAAGTGGGCATATACAGTGCGTTGGGATAGTCTTGTTAATTAATGCCTCAAAGATGTGTCACAATTGCATTGTAATGATGTCATCTTTAAGATCACAATTGTAAACTTTGATAGTTTCTTTTTTATATTTTTGCCATCAATCCATATGACATTAATGTGAAAGATGAGTAGATGAGTACGCGCAAGTTACCTACCTTTGTCATGGAATTTTGACCAAATTACTACCAAAGAACTCTTCACATGAATTGTGAAAAAGGTTCATAATACAAAGTGTACTCCATCTGTCGCAACTTCTGAGAGAGAGAGAGAGAGAGAGAGAGAGAGAGAGAGAGAGAGAGAGAGAGAGAGAGAGAGAGAGAGAGAGAGAGAGAGAGAGAGAGAGAGAGAGAGAGAGAGAGAGAGAGAGAGAGTATATTATTCATTATTTATAATATGTTATAATATGTTCAGCATGAACTTAGGAACTGACAAAATTTTAGTTTCCATGACATTCAGATCAAAAATACACTCTGATATTTACAGAAAGAATTATATTTGGTTAAATTCTTTGAGTATTTTAGGCTAGTTCTTTTTTTTGACAGCTTCCATCTCAACCATTTAAACTCCATGGCAACTAGATAGAGATTACATTTTTACTTCACGCCTTAAAATTCCCTGAAAATAATTTGATCAAAATATTAGAGAAATATTTATTGTATCATAATCTACAAGCAAGTATGTGTCGTTTGGTCCGAATGACAGGTGAAAACATAATT
Source organism: Potamilus streckersoni (assembly GCA_016746295.1). Taxonomy (NCBI): domain Eukaryota; kingdom Metazoa; phylum Mollusca; class Bivalvia; order Unionida; family Unionidae; genus Potamilus; species Potamilus streckersoni. The sequence continues at coordinate 900,921 of JAEAOA010002072.1, forward strand.
TTACACCTGCTTCCAAACCTCTTCATGCAATGTTGTCAAACTTTCAAAACGTCTTCAAAATGAAATACAATTTCATGTAGCCTCTACAGCAAATAAGATTCGCTGATAACAGGCAGGTGGAAACATGCTTTAATATTTTTAAAACGTTTATGGCAAAAGTATATTGTACATTTATAATTGGTGTATGTGTGGAAACCAAGAAACTATCTGTTTAGGGAACAGCTATTATTTTGGCAAATAGGTACGAGGAACATTATTATGGTTTTCAAACTTGAACCATATTTCTCTATTACCATAAATTTCTATTCATTTCATTTGTCACGTGACCATACGTACCCTAGTCTTGATCATCTTTAATGAAATGTTTCAGCTTATCCGATTAACAAACATTTAGTTCTGAAAAGGATGACATTTATATTTCCTTACAAACACACACACACACACAAACACACACACACACACACACACACACACACACATATATATATATATATATATATATATATATATATATATATATATATATATATATATATATATATATATATATATATATATATATATATATATATATATATATAAATTAGAGACAGAAGTTGTCAATAATAATGAATATTATAGAATAATTAACTTTCCCTGAAAAGGGAAGTTGGGTTTAGAGTTGTGAATGTTAACAAAAACAACAAGTTAGCAAAGATGATACCCCATCGCTATGTGCAGATGGGCGTATCCTCTATTCGTGATTAGTGATCTAGTTTTGGCCTACCTGACTATTGTTGTATCAGCAGATTGTGTCTCCCTGATTGTAGCCAGTTTTTAAAAGATGTTTACATGAATTTGAGTGCATTGTCTGACCTTATTTACGCTGTAGTTCATGATGGTTCATATTCCAACACTATTTTAATTCTTAGCATCTAAAATGGTGCACTTTGCATTCACTTAGACAAGGAAGTACGCATCAAACACCATACTGGAGATTGTAGTTCAACACTTTTCACAAGTCACATGTTGCGTTTTGAGAATAAATGGTACGATTGGTGAACAATAACTGCATTTCTCAATCTAAGTGTTTTCTGCATACCAGTCAAACGGCATGATATCTTATGGTGCAATTAGGGTATAGCAAGATATATAATTTCATTGAACAACAAAGACAGGGCTCAGTTCAGTACAGTACTACACATAACAATACATCTATAACCGAAATCTCTTGCGACTTTGCATCGTGTATTACAATTTCCCATCTGGATGAATTTAGGAGACCTGTTGAATTGATGACTTTCAAAATTCGCATAATTATTGAAAAAGAGTTATACAACTGCAACAGATAGTTGACTTACAAAGATGCTTACAACCTATATGTAATAGTGATATTATATTGGGAAAAATAATTTCTCTGGTTTTGAATTGGGTTTTCTTTTGATTATTGTTTGAATTTAAAAGGAGCTTTAGAAACCAAAGTTGTGTTTAAAATGTAAGCAAGTTTCAAAACACTCTAGAAGGTGTTAGACATGTTAAGAAATGCTAGCATATTGAAACGCTTACATCAGAAAAACAACACAAATACACTTGTTCGAAGACTGCGGCTACAATCACTCCCTTATAAGATCTGAAAATGTTTGGATTTTAAATTTTTGTCCTAGATTAAAGTTCAGAGCACATATTACATGATAAAAATACATTGACTGCGAAAAGGTAATTGTCCTAAAATCATTCTATAATTTTTCTAATGACGATGAGCTTGGATAGAATATAATACATTTACCTCGTGCATGAAAACCGTGCAAAGTTGCCAAGAGCGATGAATTTAATGTTTGTGCTAATGGAAAATGTTATTTGTCTTTTTTATTTATTAAGAAGATTCCTGATTCCAAGTTTATTTTGAGCTTTTAAATTATCTCAATATAATATTTACCTAAGGTCTATTACAGTAACTATCCTGATAGCTATCTTTTCAGTCAGCGCCTCTATAGAACCTGCCGATACGTCATCTTCTTCTCCCGCCATGCGTTCATGTTTCCTTTTATATCTGTACAAATTAATATGTTGGATGAACATTCTTTCACCTAATTCAAAGCCCTATTATTCAAATGTTCTTACATTTTCTTTGGCATTTAATTTAGGTAATTCCGGGTAGTTACTCATACATTTTGACGTTATCGTTCATACCTGGCTGATCCGATTAGTGGTGTTCAACCCTTGAATTCCACATATTTCACCTCCAGACCAGCAACAATGCTCGTCACTCACTGTACACTGTCGTCAAAATACACACAAATGACAACACCAGTGTTACGCTTCCATGCTCTTTAAATAACTGAATTGTAAATGACACAATCTTTACCAGCAAGTATACATTGTAATAACATAGTCCAGTACTCTCTTGGCAACTTCAAAGTTTCAGCAATTTTCTTAAAATGAGCAAAATATTAATTTACTTCTTTTTCAAGAAAAGGTGGCACTTACTTGATATAACTTAAATCATTAAAAGTGGGGGAGTGTTTCCTTTGCAACCTTTAATTCTTTTAATCTATTCTCAAATTCCATTTTTTCTTTTCTTTTTGCACTTGCCTATCCTCTCATTCTTTTTGCCATTGTCAAGTTGATCACTAATGATAAGCACTTTGTAATGGAAGAAATTTGCAAATAGGTCTGGAAGGAAGACTGAATTTAGTTACAAGTAAAAATGTGACCAAAGTTGAAATTGCAAAACATATTTTACACAATGTAAAAGCAAACATTTAAAATTGTAATATTTGCTTTTAGAAATTGTTAAAGATACGTATATAGGATAAAAACTTTCACGCTGTTTGAAATGACCAACACATCACAATAGTAGGAGGTCGTGGGTTAGATCCCCGGCAGATTCATACCAAAAACGTTAAAAAATGGTACTAACAGCTGCCTCGCTTGGGGCTCAGCATTAAGAGGTTAGGATTAGGACTGGTTAACTTGGTGTCAGGATAATATGACTGGGTGGGACATCATTCCACATGCCTGCGGCATGATGCCCCAGTGCTAGACATCACTATAAGCTGTCACACTGAATACATCGTAGCGATATGACTGAAAGATCGTTAAAGCTACGTCAAATATCTAAATCACACACAATAACCAACGAATCATGATGAATATTCAACACTGTAATCTACTATTCAATACACTTCATTTACCATCAAACAGCCCACACGTACTATCAAACACGCCATTTTGTCCATAAAAGTATTTTAGTGTCTTATTCATGATAAACTAAGTAGATCAAGGCAAAATATACTAAGTTTTCTATCATATAAGTAGTATAGGAAAATGAGAATTTTGGCCCACTACCCCCTCCCACACCTCCTCCCCCAACCCCGCCAAACCCTCATTTCCCTATACTACTACTATGTAGACAGGTATTTTGTAACCAGACAAAACAACAGGTGTTGGAATGCGATAAGCTCTGTCAACAGAAGTGACGAATTTGTTAGAACAGCGTATGTGTGGAATATGATTATTCTAAAGACGGCAAATAGGTTTTACCACAAATTTTTTATCAGATAACAGGATGAAAATTAAACTGTGCATTAGAACGTTTCAGTTAACAAGGCGGAAATTAAACTAGCATTAGAATGAAAATGATATTATTTTAGTTATATTATATCTTAAGTTTAGATAAAATTTTATGTTACTCATATTTTTTGTGATATTTTGTTTCATACTTGCTAATCCTCATTGGTAAAATATCTGTTAACATATTGTCAATAATACGAAATTCACGTAAAAAATCATCCATATTATATTTAACTCCTCGTAGGTAAGACCGGATCTGATCAAGTAGTTTCTTGTAAGTTTTAATTGATGTTAAACAACCGTGCTTCTTTATCAAAAGTCTTGCTTCTACTTTTTTACACGCCGCTGTAAGTGAAACACTAATAGCGGATATGATTAACAAAAAAGGATTTAATGATACCCCACTTGAAATTATACCAGAACTGGTCATTAACAAGGGTAGATAAGATATTACTCGAAGGATCTTGTTGTAGTATTTGTAACATTTTTTCACACACCAAAGTTTTTTATGATAATATTTATAGTATTGTATTAATGCGTCTACATCTTGTTTTGGAATATCTTTTGAAATATGATTGAAATCAACTATACTTCTTTTCATTATAATATTAGTTCACATAGTCCTATGTTTGGTTAATCCATAATAAGAGCTGGTTGTTCAGCTATAAATTCCAAACACCAGAGAAAAAATTGCTAATTTTAAAGTTTTATCAACTGGTTCAAGTACAAATTCTTCTTCAGAATTTTTGTTTATTATTACAGATAATACTCCAGATGAGTCATCATTTGGATGACGAAATAGATATTTGGTAGATATTCTAAACTTTGCACTGCTAAGCACTGACAATCTATACACACCAGTAACTTCTGCAATATATTTGATAGAATTATTTTTTGGTGTCCACCCAGTATAACCAGTATCAACAGTATACACAATATTTTTAATCTGTTTGTGAGGAATTTTAACCATACTCGTTTTCTCAACAATATTAGGAATTCCACTAATAATATCATTGAGTTTTGTGTTAATATCATTGAGTTTTGTGTTAATATTAGCGAGTGTAATGTTAACAATTGATGGATTTCCAAAAAATCATCTTTAAGCGTGTTTATGTTTCTACGAAAATTTAAAAACGTTTTTACGTGACCGGTAAATTCATTTTTGAGCGCTGTTATTTCATTACTGATTGGAATGTTCTGATCATCGACATATTTCTTAGTTACAGCGTCTCCATCTGTAGTTGGATATCCAAGATCTGTAATCTTGTTCCCATTAAATAAATCACCAGCTTTTTTAACAAAATCATTTACTGACCTACCAGAATCTTGTATCTTACCTTGATTGTTAAAAGTCATGATATTATCAGCAACCGCATTAGGAATTCGTACAAGTACATCTGGCAGTTTTACATCACTCGTTTTTAATCGTCCATCTTTGTCCTGGAAAATGACTTCATCTGGTTCTACACTGGTAAGATTTAGTAAATTATTGATTTCATTTTTGAGCTGATCAAGAGTTGCATATTTGGATAAGTCACCGTGGTAACCTTTTGTGGATAAATCTCCTGATAGTGTTCCAAATTTTGTATAGTAACTCATTATTTACTGTCTTAGATAAAATTATCAACACTAGTTTAATATTATACAAAATGGCAAAATCGTCGATATTAAACTTTGATACAGAGAAGCTGGTGAAGCATAAAAATAACAATGAACTTCCTGATTGTCATTATCTTATTGTTGGGAAAACTAGATCGGGGAAAACAAATTTGCTTATGAACTTGCTTCTTGTTAATAATTTTAACTACGATATAGTTATATTTACACAATCAATCCACAGCAAAATAAGTATGAGTTATTAAGCGAATATAATAACAATCATCGTGATGAACTTAAGGCTGGTGAAGATTTTTTTTATAATTAGGCAGCCAGAAGATCTTATTCCAGTTAATCAACTTGATGCAGATGAACATAAGATAGTAGTTTTTGACGATATTCCGCTAAATAACATGGAGATGAACAAAATAAGATCGTATTTCTCACTGTCACGTAACAAACAATGCAATTCTGTTTATCTCGCTCAAGGATTTTATAATGTTGACAGATTTATTCGGCGAAATACGGGTTTTTTATTATTATTTCAGGACTGGACAATGTTGACGTTAGAAATATTGCAAGCGAACAATGCGGTGACGTGACAAAAGATAAGTTTATTGAACTTTACCGTAATGCTACAAAATATAAATACAACTTTTTCTTATTTGATAAACTTACAAATGATCCAACTAAAATGTTTCGCTGTTGTATTGACACTTACTTACAGTAAGGGTTTCAATTTTATAAAATTTATAATAATAATAATGGACAAACGAGCAAGATACAGACAACACATAGAAGATCTAAAAAAACTTGCTCAATCTCAGACATCGCTTAAGCAAAAAGTACAACAAGCACGACGTGGGCAAGTAACCGCTACAGAAGCAACAGCTACAATTTTCAAGCCGGTTACTGAAGCACTATTAGGTAAACAACCTGAAACTAAACCACTGTCAGAAGAAGAACTTAAACAACTGCAGGAAAAAGGCTTGGTTGGAATTGTTAAAGAACAACAGGAAGCAGCTGCTGCAAAACTTGTTACTAGATCTGATGAAGAAAAAAAGAAAACTAATTGAGGCATTTACAGCAAATATAGCTGATCCTGCGGCTAGACAAGCTGAAACAGATCGATTGATAAACAATCCGCTGGAACTTGAGCGAAGATTAGCAGAGTTAACAACGCAAGGAATAACAAATATTATAAAAAATTTATCAGGAGATATAAAAGATATCAAAGAGGAGCAACAAAGAGTTGGTGAGCTTACTGTAAAGTTTATGGAAGTTGGAGATCAAAGATTTTATTTTACAAAAAGAGCAAATGATGAGATAAAAGGTATTGAATATGATGATTTTTTAAAGAATGAAAATATAAGGGGTATTGATGATATAAGCAAGTGGACTGATGTAGAATATCAAACATTACTCGATAGATTAGATATAATATTTAAAGACGGAGCTGCTGCTAAAGATGAAATAAACACGGTTACAGAGATTGATAATATGATTCCACTTTACGAAAGAATGAGAAACGGTGTTAATGCTCTCACGTTTAAAAAAACAGCAGAAAATAGTAGATTAAAACCTTTTGGTAAAGGGTGGAGTTTTAAAAGGAAATTCTTTACTTTTGATAAAACTCGTGTAGAGAAAAGTAGAGAAGTAAGAACAGGAACTGGTGTAAAAATATTTACATCAACTACTGAAATGATAGGTAGATTAATGTTATTAATATTATCAAAAAAAGCTGGGAATGTTAGTGTTGAACTTGACAATGAAATCATTGACATACTTGATCATCTAAGATCGAGTGAATTATTAACATCTGACGAATATGAAACTTTACAACGCGACTTAATCGGGGCGACTTAATTTTGTAAAATGATATAATATTAAAGGAATGCAAACAACATTATTACTAAACTCTAGTGAGTCTGCGATAGATAGCGCAAATTTTTCAGTAAATTATATTCCACCTATCCAACTAGATCCTACAAAACAATATGAAATTGGATTAATTTCTTGTACTTGCTGGAATGCTATACCTAACGTGAAAAATGATGTTAACGATGAAATGTATTTTACTATGATTACAACATCTCCAATATCTACAACAAAAAAAATAAAAATTCCGCAAGGAGCTTATAATATTACTGATCTAAACAAGACAATCAAAGAGCTCATCACAAAAGCTGACGGTGTGGCTGATAATTTTGAATTGGCAGCAAATTATAACACATTGCGAACTAGGATAACTTTGAAAAATATAGTAATCAGTCTTGAACCAAGAGAACAAAGTATTGCACAACTGTTAGGATTTACTGAAAAAACTTACACTGCACTTGATCAGCCTATTACATATGACAGTGAACTGCCAGTAAATATAATAGAAGTAAATACAATATTAGTAAATTGCTCTATTGCTTCTGGCTCTTATACATCAAAAGGCAGCAAAGGTCAAACGATTTACAGTTTCTCACCTGAAGTTCCTCCAGGTTCTCTCATGCAAATAACTCCACGACATATTATATATTATCCTTTAAACGTTGAAGATCAAATATCAAGTATAATAATGCAGTTGACAGATCAATCAGGAAAACAGTTACATGTTAATAATGAAGTTGTAACTTATTATTTACAACTACGCGAGCAAAAGTAAAAATTATGCAACATCAAATATAATGAAACAAAGAAAAAAAGTTTATCGAAGAAAAATAGTAGGAGGATTTTATGGAAATATTTTTACTAAAGTTATTGAAGGTATTCCGGGTATAGCACGTAAAGTTGCACCAATTGCTATTGACGCTGGTAAAGCTTTTGCAACTGGGGCTGCATCTGCCGCTGGGACTGCGGTGGGACAAAAATAGCTAATAAAATGAAAGGTGATCCACCGACTGCATCTAAAATAAAAAAAGCTATCTCAGAAATCGCTCCAACAAAAGAAACTCAAAAAGCTATGATAACAACAACAAAAAAATTATTATCACCAAAGGGCGAGCAGATCATACAAAAATTAATATCTAAAGTAACAGTGCCGCAATAAAATTTTATATAATCTAATAAAATAACATGTCTGTTAAAAATTATCTAAAGTTAACAGAAACTTATGACATCGACAATGATGTGACAGAATTTGAGTTTGTTGAGTATCTTGATGAGAATTCTAACGAACCAAATAAATCTGGTATTAGAACCTTTAACACCAGAGACGAAGATGTATTTCTACTGCCACATAAGGCTATGTTAGAAGTTCGTGGTCAGATTATGACAGTAGCCAAATCCACCTGCTGCAATTGCAGTTGGAGCAGAAGTAGCTCTTATAAATAACGGCTGGTGTTTATTCAAAAGTGCTAGATATCAACTGGCCAATCAAACTATAGAAGATATTTCAAGTCATCTTCAAGTTGCAAGTACAATTTTAAATATTATTTCGTTTTCCGACGATTACTCAAGATCAACTGCAACTAATATGATGTGGTTTAAAGATACTGAACGGGGTATAGCTGAATCAACCGAATTTTTAAAGAGAGGCGCTATAGTACATGGAGCTGATGCTGATGCAAATGCTGGAATTGTGAGAAATTTTCTCATTGCTAATGCAGACGCGCTAGGTTTTGCTGCACCAGGTGCAGCTGCTAATGCAGACACTACAAGAGTTTCTCTTACAGCAGCTTTTAATAATCTAAATATAACACCACCAGCTGCAGATGCAAACGGTACTGCGATGTTAAATTTACTTCTTAACACTTGACGTGAGAAAGCCACGCTATAACGATGGTTTTGCTAGGCGAAGAAAACTTTCAGCAGGATCACGTCAAATTACAATGATGCTTCCACTAAGTATGATTATCGGCTTTTGTGGCGATCATGATAAGGTATTCCGTGGAGTAAAACATACTCTTATTTTAGATCGAGCAGACCAAAACGATTGCTTGTTTAGATCTGGAGGGTTTGATGTACAGTTTATTAAAAATAAACTTGCTTTGTGGATGCCACAAAAATGTCAGAACTAAATAGTATGCTTGATAAACATACAAACAGAATTTATTTTAAGCAGCATAAGATATATCAGACAGCGGTTCCAAATACTACTGACTACACATGGAGGGTCACAACAACATCAAGCGAACAACTGCCGAGAAATATCTTTGTCGTATTTCAACAGCAAGCCCGACGAGGTAACCAACAACAAAATAATGCAATATTTGATCACTCTGATGTCAGACGAATATACGCTAGATTAAATTCAAAGCAATATCCAGAACGAGCCATCGAGTGTAATTTTGCTGATGACGTTAATAAAAATATTTCTCGACCGTACATGTACCTGCTTGACGAAATACAAAAATATCAAGATGTTGAAGATGGAACTCATATATCAGCAGAGGAATTTCGTACGCTTTATCCTATATTTCATTTTGATGTTAATAAACATAACGAGCGAATTGTAGACAGCACAGAGGATATTGAAATTGCCTGGACACTTGGGGCGGTTCCAGTGGCGCCGTTATACGTATACGCATTAGTGATTAGTGATAGATTTATCACGGTAGATTCTATTGGAGGTTAAATGACAGTTCAAGTTTAATCTATAGTTGTTATATAAAATGACAAAATATATTGTAAAAGAAGTATATTTGACTGATGGTCAGGTTAAAAAATTAGTAGCTGCTATTGCAAAGCGAGAACAGGTATCATTAAAAATCAATCCTAATATTTCTGATGGTGTTTTAACAAAATTAATGCTAACAAAAAATCAAGTAAAAAAGTATGATCGTAAAAAAACTTTTGTTTTAAATTTGAGTGCTGCACAAATGACAGCGATGGCAAACGACATTGTCGTTAAAGGTGGTTTTCTTGGTCCAGCATTATCAGTATTAACTAGTACAATAATACCTAAAATTTTACCAGTCTTAGGTACATTAGGACTAGCAGCAGCGTCTGGAGCAATATCTGGCGCAACGAAGAAAGCAGTCGAAGGTAATGGTATCATTCGTGGAAGTGGAATAAAAAATTTGTAAATTTTATGGAAATGATATATTATAATGCCACAAAAGAAAAAGAAATCGCCAACAACAAAAAAGAGAAAACAACAAAAACAAAATCGCCAACACCAAAATGCAAATGCATATGCAATCAACCAAAACAAGGAGGAATTTTTCCGTTCGCTCCACTTTTGGCGGGACTAGCGGGAAGTCTGCTGCCAAATCTTTTATGAATCGGACGTGGTCTAACATTACCGAGAACTCGACCACCCCGTTGAGTAATTTTGATATCATTGATAAGTTAAAAGCGGTTCCTGGATTTCACGGAGTTTATTCTAAAGATGAACTTGCAGCAATAAAATCACCATCAGCTGTAAGTTCGTGTGTTATTAATATACAAGATTTTAATGACGGATTCGGCACGCATTGGGTAGCAGTTTATAATAATAATTATTTTGACTCGTTTGGACTTCCTCCAAGCGATGTAATAAAAAGTATATGAAGAAAAAATTAAAAAAGATATATTATTCATCAAATCAACTCCATCCTGTTGGAACGTCTGCTTGCGGATATTATTGTATTATGTTTACCCAACAGATGAGCAGAAATCTTAATTTTTTAAAATTTATTTTACAGTTTGACAAGCATCCTTCTCACGCTAATGATGAGATCGCAATAAATTTTATCTAAACTTAAAAATATAATAATGTCAACATACTGTCTCAAGTGTAGAACTAAAACAGAAAATATTAATGAAACAACAGTAAAAACAAAAACAACAGGATAATATTAAAAAGTTTTTGTGCAGTCTGCGGAAAAAGAAAAAATATGTTTTTAAAGAAAGTGTCCCCAGCGACAGTATCCTCAGAGATGTCGCTAGGATCTGGTTATCCTGATATTATTTTAGTCGACGACTAAAAATATAGAATGATATGCAACTGTGATTCTGACAGAGATTTGTGTCTTGAGCAAAATAAAATTGTCGCATACTGTCAATGTTGTAACAACAGAGAAATAATAGGGTCAGGTATAGATATACATAAAATTATTGGAAAATTACCAAAACCAAAAGGCGGTTGGACATTGCCAGGTCATCGGTATACAGGACCTTACAATCCGCTAGATCAACAACTAGATGAAAACGACAATCCATTGCCAGGTCAAGAGCCTTATAATCAAGTGGATGCAATAGCGATGCGTCATGATATCTGTTATCGTGATCATGAAAACTCGAAAGCAGATTGTGATAAAGTAATGTTAGACGAATTACGTGATATGGAGCCAACAAATCTACGAGAACGTTTTGATAGAAGATTTGTTCAGGGAATGATAGGAGCAAAATATAAACTCGGACTCGGAAAAAAGTATACGATGATCTTGCAGTCGAACTACACAGACCTAAAAAAAAAAGTTCCCACGACGTAAAGTTGTCGCTAATGGTGTAGATGATATCTGGGCAATAGATTTGGTGGATGTATCCAATCTAGCTCAGTTTAATGTTGGCGCTGATGGTGCTCCAAAAGGGTGTTTGTTTAATGTTATAGATGTTTTTAGCAAATACGCTTTCAGTGTACCTGTTTCGGATAAGACAGGAACTTCAATGACTGATGCGTTAAAACAAATAATAATGAGTACAGAAAGAAAACCAAACAAAATCTGGACTGATCACGGATCCGAGTTCTTTAACAAAAAGTTTGAACAGTTTCTAGAACAAAATAATATAAAAAGGTATGTTACAGGAAACGAAGGTAAAAGCGTTGTTGTTGAGAGATTTAATCGCACGCTAAACGAGAAATTACACAAACATATGACAGCTAAAAACACCAACAGGTACATCGATGACCTTTCTCAAATCGTAGGTGAATATAATAACACGAAACATCGAACCATCAAAATGACACCTAAAAAAGCTATTAAAAATCCAATATTAGCAAATGAAAACATGTACCGCAGACATAAATTTAAGGTTGGTGATAAAGTTAGAATTTCTTTGACAAAAAAGGTATTTGCAAAAGGATTTACTCCAAACTGGAGCGAAGAAGTATTTGTAGTTGATAAGGTACTTTTCACAATACCTGTAACGTACGTTTTAAAAGATCTGGCAGGGGAACCGATCGTAGGTAGTTTTTATGAACAAGAACTACAGAAAACTGAGCAGGATGTTTTGTTATCGAGAAAGTGATTAAGAAAAAAAATCAAAGTTTAGTCAATGGCGTGTATATGGCGATAAATTTAACAGTTGGATCCCAACTAAGCAGATTATGATATAATGTTATTATAAATTTTCTCATACTTTTGTTTGACAGATTTACATTTTACTGGTTTACATAACGATATTAGATACTGCTTACGATCGTCAGAGATCGTCATTAGATTAAAAATCTTGACAAATATGAAATCGAATTTGATATTTTTCTGTCGGCCTGGAATTCTAATGTTTAAGAAAGGTTTGATTAGCTGCCAAAACAGTTGTTGTTCGGCAATGATAAAATTAAATTTCATTATTTTTTTTTTGCAATGTGATACTTGACATTATATCGTTTAGTTGTTGGTCTGCTGTAATTGATCTGTCAGCAACAGTGACTATTTCACCATTATCATCAGATTCGCTGTTATATAAAATATCATCTTTATTATAACCAATAGATTTTTCTATGAAATCTTTGGAAAATGTGACCTCATCACTGACGACCTTATCGCTGGCGACTTTGTCGCTAGTATCTTGTTTGTAGAGTTCAGCGAGTCGTTTCATTAAGTCCATTATTATAATATACTTTTATCTAAGTTATTGTTATAAGATGACTGATGAGATAAAATATCACCAAAAAGTTAATATATTAAATTACAACGAACTAGCCGAAGCGGTAAGAAAATGTTTGTTGGGTTATAGTGTTGACGTTATTGTAATGCAAGGTGATTCTCATAAAATATTGCTAACAGAAGCAGAAAAAAATAAAATTAATGAAAGTGCAGTACCGACGCTAAAATTTAATCAAGACGATATCATAGCATTTGCTCATCATTGCTTGACTAAAACTGAATTACAAAATATTATTGATCATCATATCTAAAACGAATCCTAGCATCGTATTCGCTTGAAAAAGTTGATTTCATTACTCCATCAGCTACAAATTTTACGACTGCGGGATTTATCTTATAATATTTCGCCGCAGCTGAAATCGATTTGAATTTAATCTCCTCATCCGTTTCGAGGTTTTTGGAAATAACAGGTTTTGCTGGACATCTAAAATTAATACCACCACCTCGTCCTTTTCTTACATTTTCCTGTTGGGTAACTAGTTCTAGATTTTCCAATCGATTGTCAGTCTTTACGTTATTGATGTGATTAATAACAAGACCATTGGGTATAGATCCGTTGAACACCTCGTAAATAAAACGATGACCATAATAATGAACTTGATTTGGCGATGTTCCTTTAACAGTTACCCTGATATATCCCATATTACTCATAGAAGCAAGAACTTTTTTAGTTTTTCTGTTTCTAATAATACCGCGATCGTTAGCCTCGTATAAATCAAAGACAGGATGTGGCTGAAACTCATCTTCTAAGGATAAGTTTTCAATGTTGTCATCAGTGACTTTATCGTTCAAGTGATATACACGCTGTCCCTCTGGAATATCATCGCAAAACAACGTGTAAATAAAATCTTTTCTAAACATTGCAATCCTCTAGGCATTATCTCCCTTTACACTAATCGTATGACCCGCTGACGTTAATTTGCCAACAGATATTCTAGTTTTGATGTTAATAATTGAACCTAATGTATTTCCAGCGTATAAGTTGTATTTTGGGTGAACATGATAAATCTCTTGCTCACGTGCGCTTGTCAGATTTACTATCATTATATTATAGGCGATGTTTTTAATCTTTAATTGATTTGTAGCGCATGCGCAGTGTGAGATAAAGTTATACTTTGGGTGAATTTCATATGCTTCTTGCTCACATGTGTTTGTTAGATTTGCTGTCATTATATTATAGGAGATTTTTTTATCTTTAATTGATTTTTAGCGCATGCGCAGTGTGAGGTAAATTATCAATTAGATATTACATTATAGTATAATAATGTTAAAATTGCGTGATATAGCTAAGAGAAGTCTTATGGGAGAACCTAATAAAATAGCGACTGCTTTTGCAGGTTTTGATAATAGTTATCAGGTTGATAATCAAATTGTTTTAGTAAATTTTAATGCAGCAAATCTTTACCACCTACTACAGACAACTGTAAAACGTGAGCTCGAAAAACACAAAAGTATCAGATTATTTGTGCAATATCATGTTATATTTTCAAAGTTAGTTATAACGGAAGAATTAACTAACAAGGAGATTGCAGAACCTTTTATGAACGCAAAATCAAGACGTGTTTTGCTTGAGACTGATCTGTTATCACTATCTGATGAAATACACCAAGAAATCTGGAAAAAAAATAAAGGAATTCACTCAATTAGGTTCGGGTTGGAAGTTTGAAATGATCAAAGAAATATTGTTTCACACGATGAAATATAACGCATTACGCGGTAGTTCATACATCGACCTGCCACCAAAAATAAAAAGTAAAAGATGTTGTATAAACATCAAAAACGTAGATAACAAGTGTTTCCAATGGGCTGTTCTTTCCGCACTATTTCCAGCAGAAAAACACGCTGATCGCGTTGAAAAATATATCAGTCACGTGTCTATATTAAATTTTAAAGATATTAACTTTCCTGTGGCAGAAAATCAAATACCAAAATTTGAAAAGCAAAATAATGTTTCAAATAACGTTTTCGGACTAGATGAAAAAGAGGATGTATACCCGAGATATATTTCAGAAAAAGCTTCACAATCGACTATAAATTTGCTATTTTATAAAAATCATTACGTTTGGATTAAAAACTTTAACGGACTAGTTTGCAAACAGTACAATAAAAATAGAAATAAAAAGTTCTTTTGTTACCGCTGCTTGCATGGTTGTGCTAACAATGAAACATTACAAAAGCATTTGCAGTACTGTAGTGATGTGCAAAAAATAACAATGCCATCTAAAAAAGATAGTGTGTTACAGTTTGTCCATCATAATCACAAACTAAAAATTCCTTTCGTTATATACGCTGATTTTGAGTGTTTACTTCAACCTGTACTTGGCGTAGAAATTAATCCTAATCAATCGAGTACAAGAAAAGTTCAAAATCATGTTCCGTGTGGAGTAGCGTATAAGGTAGTTTGTTGTACTGATTCTAGATTATCTAAACCAATTAAATTATATCGTGGTAAAAATCCAGCTATCTAACTTCTCAAGCAGTTGATTAATGAAGTTGATAAAATTACTTATCGTTTGAAAAAATTAACGCCAATGTTAAAATTAACACATCAACAAGAATCCGATCACGAGCAAGCAGAAATTTGTCATATTTGTGGAAAAGCTTTTGATACTGACAACAAAAAAGTACATGACCTTTGTTATTTGACTGGACAGTATCGTGGAGCGGCTCATAATCAGTGTAATTTAAAATTTCATGCTCCAGATTTTATTCCGGTTATTCTTCACAATTTTCGAGGATATGATAGCCATATTATAGTAGAAGCTTTTGGTGATCCTGATATAAAATCTCGTCTAAAACTCGATAACGTCATCAAATGCATCCCAAATAATTTTGAAAAGTACATGTCAGTTACGCTAGGTAAATTGCGTTTTATTGACAGCCTGCAGTTTATGGCAGCATCGTTAGATGAGCTAGTAAAAGGTTGTAGTAAATTTGATAACCTAAGAGACTGTTTTGGAGATAAATTTAATCTACTAGCTAAAAAAGGAGTTTTTCCATACGAATACCTCGACGACTGGAGTAAATTTGATGAAACATCTTTCCCTGGCAAAGATAAATTTTACTCACAACTTAAAAATGAAAATATAACTGATGATGAGTACAGGTATGCACAAGATATCTGGAAAGAGTTTGATTGTGAGACTTTTGGTGATTATCACGATTTGTATTTGAAAACTGACGTGTTATTATTAGCAGATGTTTTTGAAAGTTTTCGAGAAGTGAGTTATAATAATTACGGACTAGATCCTTGCTGGTATTATTCTGCCCCTGGACTGTCATGGGATGCTCTGCTAAAGTTTAGTAAGGTAAGGTTGGAATTACTAACAGACGTGGATATGTTCAATTTTATTGAAAAAGGTATCCGAGGCGGTATTAGCGTGATAACAAAAAGTATGCTGAAGCAAACAACAAATATTTGAAACAGTATAACCCTGACCTTCCTTCGAAGTATATAGTTTATCTAGATTGTAATAACTTGTACGGGTATTCGATGGCAGAACCAATGCCTCTTGGTTGATTTCATTGGATCACGGCTGATCGATTTCTATCGGAGACAGAAAAAAAGATACCCGAAGATGTTTCCTATTTCGTTGAAGTTGATCTTGATTATCCAAATTCGCTACACAAATTACATAACGATTACCCTTTCAGTGCGGAATCGATAGTTATAGATTATAGTTTGTTATCAAAAGAACAACAAGCATTAGCATCACCAAGACAACATTCCATGGTCAAGAAACTAGTACCAAATTTGCTTCATAAACGTCATTATGTTTTGCATTACAAAGTTTTAAAACAAGCAGTCGATGCTGGTCTTGTGTTGAGAAAAGTTCATCGTGTACTAAAATTTAAACAGTCGCCGTGGATGAGAGGTTATATTAACACAAACACTTCAAGAAGGGCTGCAGCGAAAACAGAGTTTGAAAAAAACTTCTTTAAACTGATGAACAATTCCGTTTTTGGTAAGACGATGGAGAATATGAGGAAACGTGTAAATATTGAAATAGTTAATGATGTCAATCGCAGAAACAAACTTGTGTCATACGATGATTTTGTGAGCATGAAAATATTTAATGAAAATCTTGTTGCGATACAAAGAAGAAAAACAAATCTAAAACTAGACAAGCCGATCTATGTTGGAGCTGCAGTATTAGATTTATCAAAGTTTCTGATGTACGATTTTCATTACACTTTTGTTAAAAATCAGTGGCCGGCTAGTAGATTATTGTTTACTGATACTGATTCGCTCGTATATGAAATCGAATGTGAGGACATCTATCAGGACATGTACAATAATCGACATCTGTTTGATCTTTCCGATTATCCACGTGACAGTAAATTTCATGACGACACAAATAAAAAGGTTATTGGTAAGTTTAAAGATGAAATGAACTCAAGCACTATCAAATACTTTATCGGATTACGTAGTAAAATGTATGCCGTATTATTGGACAATAATAAAATAACGAAAAAAGCAAAAGGTCTGCCTCGTGATTTTGTTAAAATGTTTATGAAATTTGATGACTACAGGTATGCGCTTGATGGCGGTGTTAGTTTTATGAGAGCTATGGTAATTCGAACTAATCATCATAAACTCGAAACAGATGTCATTATCAAACGTGGATTGTATAATTTTGATGACAAACGCTATTGTAAAAATGGGGTAGATACATTTGCTCTTGGGTATTGTCATGATGATAGATCTATACTCGACATTATCTTTTCCAACTGAAATTTTACTAAACTTATAAAATAATGTTTGAAAATTTGACAATGACAAATAGCTACAATAGTAACATCAAATATCTAATGATGGACGGTAAACAATTGACAGTTGAATTTAATAATGAAACATCAGGTATATGTTTTAATGGAACACGTGACAAGTTAAAACTTTCGCTCATCAGATCTGATGACAGCGAGTATTTTAATTATCTCGAACAATTGTATCAAAAGTTGCTAGCGGAATTTAAAAACTTTCACAGCCCCATTAGCCAACAAAACTATACTAAACTCACAATTGATCTCGATCGGTCAAAGGTATATTTTATCAACAAAAAAATATCCTCTGAACAAACCAGAAATGAAAGATTTGTTTGAGTCCCATCGCTGTGTGAGCTGTAAAGTAAAATTTAGTATCTATAGTCGTGATAGTGAAGTATTTTTAATATCAACAGTTGAAACATTAATCATTGGTAATGAGATATAAAATAATATCATTTTCATTCTAATGCTAGTTTAATTTCCACCTTGTTAACTGAAACGTTCTAATACACAGTTTAATTTTCATTCTGTTATCTGATAAAAAATTTGTGGTAAAACCCATTTGCTGTCTTTAGAATAATCGTATTCCACGCATGCGCTGTTCTAACAAATTCGTCACTTCTGTTGACAGAGCTTATCGCATTCCAACACCTGTTATTTTGTCTGGTTACAAACTACCTGTCTACATAGTAGAAGTATAGGGAAATGAGGGTTTGGATGGGTTGGGGGAGGAGATGTGGGAGGGTGGTGGTGGGTCAAAACCCTCATTTTCCTATTTTGGAAAAAGGGGTGGGGGATAATTTAAGACTATAATTTATACTTGTTTGGAGGGTAAAAAAATAAAGTGGGCTAAAACCCTCATTTCCCTATGAGGTGGGGGATAATTTAGGACTATAATTTATACTTGTTTGGAGAGTAAAAAAAGTGAGCTAAAACCCTCATTTAATTTATACTTGTTTGGAGGGTAAAAAAATAAAGTGGGCTGAAACCCTCATTTCCCTATACTACTATATATTCTTATGAAATCAAAATCGCAGAGAAATATTATAAATCATCGCATATGTCTACATTTTAAACTGACCACCTGATCCGAATTTTGTTACCGGATTGGGTTCGTCTTCCGTTTCTACTTCTCATTTTCCTTCTTTTACTTTTTATTGGGGTACTCAGAAAAATTATGATAAGATTGACAACGTGTAACTATACTGAAGACTCTCCCCCTTCCTTTCCTAGAGGTTCGTTGTTTTCGACGATATGGGTATTCCGGTTTCAAATGTCCTCTTTTCTGACAGATACAGCAATTATATTGACTTTTCTTTCAGTAGGAGTAATCATTTTGGTTGGAATATTATTTCAAGTGACTCTTTAAACATCTATGACCAACATGACCTTCTGTTGTGACTCTATCTTCACAGTTTGGAAATTTAATGAGTGTGTTATCTTCGGTCAAGATGTGCTCTGCATATAATGAGAAAGATATTTCGTAGTCAAATTTAATTTGTATCATCTACTGTCTATCGGCTAGGACATTTTATCACTCAACACTGCCCAAAAGGTCTTGACAGAATTTTGTGCTTGCGATTTTCAAAAGACCTATTAGCCCATATCCAATACCTTCTACCTTCACTGCAATATTTTAAGGTCAGAACTAAACAAAATCGACATGTTTGACATTCAAAACAGATAAAGAAAGCTGGTAACTATGAAAAGAAAAAAAAATCATTCACAATGTAAAAGAGATATGGATTGATTTATGGCCGTTGAGCTTGATTCACTAATTAGCCAGTTCCTGCCTTCATTCTATTGCTCGACGTTTGCTTTTTCTGAGTCGGAAACAAATTTTATAAGTAGAAAACAAATAATTTCCCCCACAGACCATACCGTTTTTATACTGAACTGTATTAATTGTAATATGCGGGAGGTCGTGGGTTCGATCCCCGGTCGAGTCATACCAAAGACTTACAAAAATGGTACTTACAGCTGCCTCGCTTGGCGCTCAGCATTAAGAGGTTAGTGTTAGGACTGGTCGGCCTTATGTCAGGATAAAGTGACTGAGTGGCCTTGTTATTAATTGAATAAGGTTCTATTTTACTTTTAATTTGGAGTAAATGTCTTCGTCATTTCATTACAATGCTGCTAGACCGGTATTGACTGTATTTATTAATTCAAATTAGTTGTAAAATTATTTAATTTACTGTAAAGTCGAACGAGATATGATAGCTTATTTATTTAGGCAAATGTAAATATCAAATACATTCATATGTATAATTTCCTGAATTGTCTTGTTACATTAATACGTATCCTGGATTGATGCAATCTCACTCTTGTATGTGCTTTCTCAGATCTCAAACTAATATTCAAAATTAATTCAAGAAATGTTCGTTTTCTTCTACCGTAAGATAATATTTTTTTTTCTCCTCTAATATAACGGATACAATTAGCTAACAGGTGCCGGATTTTTTTTTTCTTCTCAAAAGTGTAATCCGTCCGCTTACGAAAATTGAATGGCTAATATCTAATATTATACTGGTGTCAACAGCATTGAGTGAAATAAGACTGGGACGAGTAACTTGACTAGAGTTAATGAAATTTAAAATGTTAAACATTCTGTCCAGCTTGTCCACGTTGAAATTACGTGATTCTGCCTCTCAGGGTTGGAGCTAAAATGACGAATCACGTGACCATGTAACGTAGCTGATCAAAGCGTTTGGTCTGCTTATTGGGAAAACTTCGTTGTGACATAATTTCGACATGGAAACACCTGATACTGTAAAATCAGTGCTCAAATGTGAAGTTTGTGATAAAATGTTTGCAGGTAATGCTAATTTGGAGAAGCATAAGAGTACGCATACTGGAGAAAAACCATACCAGTGTGACCTTTGTGGCAAAAAGTTTGGCCGTAGTGATGTCATGAAAAAGCATAGACAGATACACACTGGATTAAAACCATACAAGTGTGAAGTATGTGATAAACAGTTTAATCAGATACGACATATGACATCGCATATGAGAATACATACGGGAGAAAAACCATACAGATGTGGAATTTGTGATAAACAATTTAATCAGAGCCCACATTTGATGGCACACATGAGGATACATACTGGAGAAAAACCATTTCAGTGTGAAATTTGTGACAAAATGTATCCTGTTGGAGACGCTTTGAAGAAGCACATAAGGGTACATACCGGAGAAAAGCCATACCAGTGTGCTGTTTGTGATAAAATGTTTGGTCGTCGAGGTGACTTCAACAGGCATTTGTTGATACATTCTGGAGTAAAACGACACAAGTGTGAAGTGTGTGGTAAACAGTTTAGTCAGAGTGCTCATTTAACAAGGCACATGAGGTTACATGCTTGAAAATCTCAGTTAAATGTGAAGTTTGTGATAATATTTCTTCTGTAAATAATCCTTTGAAGAATATTATAAAGGTTTATAAATCTTAAAGGACCATATAGTGTGTTCTTATGAAAGATTTTATCTGATACTTCATATATTTTTACATTCTGGAAAACTTTTTAAGTTGAAGTGTGTAATAAAAGGTTTTATTGTAAATATAAAGATAGGAGAAAAGTTCTTTTCATAGACAAGAGCAAGGTGGATATGTCACTCATAAAAAAGTTATTTAGCCATTTAGTAAACATAATGCCATTAATGCCATCTAATTTTTGTTGTGTTTTTATTTTGATAATCATTTCATTATATATGCTTTTTATTTTTAAATGTTGACAAATATTGTAAAGCGCTTAGAGCTTCTAAAGATTAGGCGCTATATAAAGTCTTCATTATTATTATTTTTATTATTATTATTATAAATATTATTATATGTAAATTATATGTAAACTGCTCCAGTGGCCTAGTGGTTAGAGTGTCCACCTTGGATACGAGAGGTCATGGGTTCAATACCTGGTCGAGTCATACCAAAGACTTACAAAAATGGTACTAACACTTGCCTCGCTTGATGCTCAGCATTAAGAGGTTAGTGTTAGGACTGGTCAGCCTGGTGTCAGGATAATGTGACTTGGTGGTACATCATGCTACATGTCTGCGGCATGATGCCCCATTGCTAAACATCACTATAAACTGCTACACTGCAGACATCATAGCCGTATGACTGAAAAACTGTTAAAAAGCTACATTAAAAATTATAAACAACACTTATGTAACTATGTAAATGAAATATCCCCAAAAAGGCAAAATTCAATAGCAGTGTGATCAGTTCTCCACAGTTTTGTATGGAGATCTCACAGACACCTTTAAAAGTTAACGTTTTTGTGACATTTTGAAGCCCACATCTTCACTGGCCAAGGTTTCAATGTGTTCAACCTATCCACACCTTGGCAGATTGATCAGACATTTCATTGCCTTGGGTCTGTGAATTTCAGTGCATGGGGTGGCAAACCACTGCATCCAATCAAATTCAGTCTGTTCAAATTTGATCACTGTTTCTACATAATTGATATATGGGTTGCACTCAACTGGAATGGACTAAAAAATAAGCAGTTTTTCACTGCTGGTTCATGTTTGTACAAATACATCCTTTCTCAAATATACTTGTAGTGGCTTCTCTCAGGTTTGTAGTCATACTTTCAATGTTAAACTTACAAAGCATCAATTTGATTTCAATTGCCTTTAACAATGCACTGCTGTTACACTCTTGTTAGTTGGCATTACATACTAAGTGAGACAACTCATGAAATCCAGTAGCTGTTGCTATTAGAAGACTCTGAAAGCTCTGATCGAGCTGTCATGTTTTATATAGGTGGCCATGTCAAAACCATGTCTAGTGAAGTTTTTTTTATATTATAAGCTAGGCTCATT
Organism: Potamilus streckersoni; assembly: GCA_016746295.1. Taxonomy (NCBI): domain Eukaryota; kingdom Metazoa; phylum Mollusca; class Bivalvia; order Unionida; family Unionidae; genus Potamilus; species Potamilus streckersoni. Next base: position 923,456 of record JAEAOA010002072.1, read on the forward strand.
TTAAAACTGATCAGAAAATCGTGCATTTTTTATTTTTATTTTTAATTTTTCTTTAAAAGTTTATTAATTTTAGCTCCTGAATGTTTATTTTTGACTGTCATTATATTTAAAACTGAGACTATGATAACTCTTTTATTTAACAAATGCAAGTATTAGTTAATGGATGGAAGAATGGAGGGGTCCAACCCAGCAACAAGATCATTACAGATTTGGACAACTTTCCAACCACTCACATCACTCTCTCTGCTAGCAGGTATTCATAATTTTATTTTGTACCAAAGTCAGTTTTCACTTTATAATCTGATGCAAGTTAAAAACACCAGTATTAACTGGATTATGTGATCAAGTTCATTCAGAATATCTGGGACTTGTCCCTTATGTATTTACCATTTGTATCGAGAATAGTCTAATACAGTGGACAGATGTGCAAATAGTTTTTGTAAAATTCAGTCTGCTGTATGAATATATCAAGTATTTGTTATAAGATACCAACTGTTTGATATTCATGTGTGTGTGGAAGTTACCAACTGTTTAATATTCATGTGTGTAGGGAAGCTACCAACTGTTTAATATTCATGTGTGTAGGGAAGCTACCAACTGTTTAATATTCATCTGTGTGGGGATTGTACCAACTGTTTAATATTCATGTGTGTGGGGATGGTATCAACTATTTAATATTCATATATGTGGGGAATGTACCAACTGTTTAATATTGTTGTGTGTGGGGAAGGTAATAACTATTTAGTATTCATGTTATCTGTGGGGAAGTTATCAAATGTTTAATATTCATGTATGGGGAAGTTATCAACTGTTTAATATTCATCTGTGTGGGGATGGTACCAACTGTTTAATATTCATGTGTGTGTGGAAGTTACCAACTGTTTAATATTCATGTGTGTGTGGAAGCTACCAACTGTTTAATATTCATGTGTGTGGGGATGGTACCAACTGTTTGATATTCATGTAGTGGGGATGGTACCAACTGTTTGATATTCATGTAGTGGGAATGGTACCAACTGTTTAATATTCATGTAGTGGGGATGGTATCAACTGTTTAATATTCATATGTGTGGGGATGGTACCAACTGTTTGATATTCATGTAGTGGGAATGGTACCAACTGTTTAATATTCATGTGTGTGGTAAGGGTACCAACTGTTTAATATTCATGTAGTGGGAATGGTACCAACTTTTTAATATTCATATGTGTAGGGAAGGTACCAACTGTTTAATATTCATGTAGTGGGAATGGTACCAACTTTTTAATATTCATGTGTGTGGGGATGGTACCAACTGTTTGATATTCATCTGTGTGGGGATTGTACCAACTGTTTGATATTCATGTGTGTGGTAAGGGTACCAATTGTTTAATATTCATGTGTGTGGGGATTGTACCAACTGTTTGATATTCATGTGTGTGGTAAGGGTACCAACTGTTTGATATTCATGTGTGTGGGGAAGGTACCAATTGTTTAATATTCATGTAGTGGGAATGGTGCCAACTGTTTATTATTCATGTGTGTGGGGAAGGTACCCACTGTTTAATATTCATGTGTGTGGTAAGGGTACCAACTGTTTAATATTCATGTAGTGGGAATGCTGCCAACTGTTTAATAGTCATGTGTGTGGAGAAGGTACCCACTGTTTAATATTCATGTGTGTGGGGAAAGTACCAACTGTTTAATATTCATGTGTGTGGGGATGGTATCAACTGTTTGATATTGTTATGTGTGGGGATGGTACCAACTGTTTGATATTGTTATGTGTGGGGATGGTATCAACTGTTTGATATTGTTATGTGTTGGGATGGTACCAAGTGTTTAATATTCATATCTGTGGAGAAGTTATCAACTGTCTAATATTCATGTATGTGGGAAAGCTACCAACTGTTTTATATTTATGTGTGTGGGGAAGGTACCAACTGTTTAATATTCATGTGTGTTGGGAAGGTACCAACTGTTTAATATTCATATCTGTGGGGAAGTTATCAACTATTTATTCATATATGTGGGGAATGTACCAAGTGTTTAATATTGTTGTGTGTGGGGAAGGTAATAACTATTTAATATTCATGATATCTGTGGGGAAGTTATCAAATATTTAATATTCATGTGTGTGGGGATGGTACCAACTGTTTGATATTCATGTGTGTGGGGAAGCTACCAATTGTTTAATATTCATGTTTGTGGAGATGGTACCAACTGTTTGATATTCATGTGTGTGGGGATGGTACCAACTGTTTGATATTCATGTGTGTGGGGAAGCTACCAATTGTTTAATATTCATCTGTGTGGGGATGGTTCCAACTGTTTGATATTCATGTGTGTGGTGATGGTACCAACTGTTTGATTTTCATGTGTGTGGGGAAGCTACCAATTGTTTAATATTCATCTGTGTGGGGATGGTACCAACTATTTGATATTCATGTGTGTGGGGAAGCTACCAATTGTTTAATATTCATGTGTGTGGGGATGGTACCAACTGTTTGATATTCATGTGTGTGGGGATGGTACCAATTGTTTAATATTCATCTGTGTGGGGATGCTTAGGATTTTTTTGTTTAGAACCAGAATATTTTATCTTCCTTTCCATAAGCAGGATCATCCAGGACACCAAAATAATCTGTTTAAAGTATGTGTACTTTTAATTTTGAAAACATAAATATTCCAACAGCAGAGTCCAGGGTTTTTATTTCTTGTCTCCTAAGTTTTATTTCATTACTTTTTACATAGTGTTTTTGGGCTATCTAAAAGTTAATGTGATTGTATTAGAATTTAGGTGAAGATGCATATGGTAGAGGTTAGCAGACAAGGATAATAAGTCATAATAATGGTAACATGCACATGAGGGGTTTGTCAGCCTCTGAATTCTGTCATTGTAAATAGCAACACAGCTAACTGATCAACATATTTCCCATTCAGTTGGTGAATAATGCAAGTCTGGCAAGTCTTTGAATTTTGCTATCCATCTTTTACATGCATACAGAGGGCTCATGCCTAAGTGATTTTCTGCATCTCAGATAAAAAAACTGCATCCCTATATGCATGATTATGGATTTCTGATTTCTGTTTCAAACCAGTTTTGACACTACCTGTGTAAAGTACATGAAGCACATCCCCAACTATCTTCACACTATATTGTTCATCTGCTTCAGACTATAGAGGTCACTGATGTTACAGGTGAGTAACATCAGCTTTAGAACAGCATGTTTAAGGGGTAATTCCAGAGAAAATATGGATCTTTCTGGACCTAATGTTTAGTGAAGTTTGGAAAAGTAAAATTAATGATGCAAATTCCTTGTTCTATTAGCAAATGATTAACTTTTATACCTCTTTGTAATTGTAAAATTGTTATTTAGGTACTTTTATCCGTTGCAAAAAATTACAATGTATAGTATCTTATGAAGTCCATGGGTAGAACTACATGGTGTAACGTCAAAGATGGGTGCATAAACCTTAAAGTTTGTTTAAGAAAGGAGCAAAAGTTATATGATGTGCTGTTTTGTTTAAGTGCAATTGGTAATGCATAATTTATTGCTGTTATGTATATCTTTATTGTGTGCTTAATTATTTGTACATGATTGTAGATTGTTAGTGTCATTTTATAGATTACTTACATGTATTATATAACTAGCTTTTGTTCATGAGTTTAGATTAAATTCCAATATATATTTGTAAAAATATTTACTTAGGCTTGAATTCAAGATATTGGTTATCCCCTTGGTAATTCATGGCTTATCTGATGTATGTCAGGTTGATTTGCTAATGATTAAGTAAACAGACCTGACCTTGTTTACAGTTTTGAACAATTTTCTATTAAGAGGACAGCATTCTCAGAAAATGGTTATTGCAAAATAGGTCATGTATGGCAGTATGTAAAATTGTTTGCATCTTAATTAGTCATTTATATTTTAAGATGTGTAGTGGAGTCTGTCTTTTAGTAGTGTGCATTTATAATTTCTAAGGATTTATTTATTTCAATTATTAATTGGAATTACAATGTTCTCATTGACTTTAGGACTAGATGACTATTGTAGACTGAATATATTCAAGGACATTCTGGATTATATAATTGTGATACATCAAGATTGTCATCACACTACTGGTACAGGAATACATTCAGGATTGGAAATCACTTCAGCACACTATACTTTTGAACTTGTGATGGAACCTTTAATATTTGGACTATTTGGGATTTAATTCACAATACCGTATGATCCCTTCAAATTTTCACTTTTTATTCTACAAAAATAAATTATTTGTTGATTTTTACTTATTGGTGTTTGCTCTTTTCTGTTACTTAGTTTAAGATCTTTGAGTCAGAGCATTATAGGTGGGTGGGGGATGGTAATCTGATTCTGAAATGATGACTAAAATTTATGGTAATAGTGATTTCCCATTTATTTTGGTTTAAGTTTTCTGCAGCTTTTAGTATTGGGTGTGTGAAAGTGTGTAATGTAAAAACTAAATAACCTTTTGTCAGCATAATTTGATCCAATATATAGAAGTTTGTATATATTTATGAATAATCCATTTAGTGGCAAGTAGAAGTAGATTTTGAATGAAGCATGGAGAAATTTAACAGAAACTGTTTTTCTGCACAGACTGTTGGCAAATTTAATTGAATTTTTTCCGTGCTGAACATCCTGTAAATTATTTCTAAAGAGAGGCCTATACTGACCTTAATCACCATTTTAAGATGAAGACAACATTCTAAATGTATTTTGGTAATATTAATGATGGCACAATCTTTAAGTCTCAAACATTATGATGGTCCTGACCACAAAATGGAATATTTTCATATTTTTTCCTCATGTTCATATGTACATGTACATCTATCTATCCATTCTACAGCAATTGATAAAGCCAGTTTTCCCAAACTCTATACTATATTAATTAATGCGGAGTCTTGTTATCCTTGCAATGGGTTCAATACAAAATGTACTAAATGTAAGACTTTAGTCTAAAATTCTCCTCTTATAAAGACTGGTGGTCACATGAGGCCTCTTGTATATTTTACCTGATCAGTTTGCTGTTTTGTTAAAATTTGCCCTTTTATTAAATTTGATTCACACTGTTGTTTTGCAGGAAGTACCTGCTTACTACCGGAATACGTACCACAGCTACATTAGTTCAAATACAGGAAAATTCATTATATATCCGATAATGTATATTTATGATAATTCGTTTATTAAAAGTACATTTCGTTATCTATAGATGGGTATTAAGATCGAAGGACTGATAATATATAAAGATATAAACATTGGAGGATAAATATTTACAGAACTATGAGAGAAAAAATGTACCAATTTAAAGAAGCAAATAAGCCATTTATTTCAGGAATATTTGGGATTTTTCACTATTAACAGTACTGACCACAACTGTACTTTCAATAAGGAAAGTTTGATAACCCTCAAGGTTCTAGGTTTGCTTGGAATATGACTCGGTCATGTGACTGGATTGACAGGAAGAAAATCAGTATCGCTGCCCCCATTACATGGTATTGTGATGTTAGGCACACAATGTCTAATGTATACAAACAAATCTAACACACTTTGCATCTGAAATAATCTTCATGCAATACATTAGTTACAATGTGATAGCTTAATACCATCTCAATTCTGTTATCTTTTGCACGTAAAATTATTATCAAACCGCTTATGTTAGTTCATATAAATACTTTTTCTGCAAGACAGATTGTACCTGCACATTTTAATTAAAGTTTTTTTTTATGTTAATAATATATAACTTTTCACTTATTATGGATAATTTGTGATATTTGGCAGTAGTATTAAATTCGGGCTTTTGCCTCATTCGCTAACCTAATGGGCCCATATCACATGCCATGTTTAGCAAAAATGCATAACGTTAATACTCCGTCAATATGGGGATTGTATTTGTTTTATCTAGTAACGCTTTGTATTGGGCAATTAGGTTAATTGCAAAAAATACAAAACTGAAAAAGCAGTAGATGTAAAATTGGGCTTGTCAAATTACGCCGTAGCCCCAAAACACCTATAGCCACTGATGTACCCGCACATCATATCCGTTGGATAATTTTGTCTTGAGGGAAAGCTTGAGAGGCTGGGGCACATGCGTGGGGTTTGGATTATTTTGCCAATTAGATAACATTCGCACATATATAAATAGGAATACACAAAGAATAGTATGAAACCAGTAAAAAGCAACCAGTCTTAGAAAGTGCGGGCCCTGTGACAGCGGCTGATATCTTGGACAATGCAATATATATATATATATATATATATATATATATATATATATATATATATATATATATATATATATATATATATATATATATATATATATATACAAACAAATATTGTGTAAAGGTCAGAAGGGCTCTCCCTGTCTGAAGTGCGGTATTGGGTGAAATCACATGGTTAGCTTCGTCAGTCCTGTGGGCTTATTAGAGAACAATACTTGGTGCATAAGGAGAATGGCAGCCATGTGCGCCCAGACAACAACCGATACTGAGGATGCTAAAGATGTGGGTGAACTCTTCGCCAGAATCGAGGCAATGGCAGCTTTTGACCCACCAATATGTCAAAAATCAAACTTAAACTTGAGAAATTCTGAACAAAGGTGTCGCGTACCCGTAGTATAATCATACTTACAATTTTACAACTGAGAAAACGAGCAGGAAGGTATCCACATAGCAGGTTGCTCGAGTAAAGCCGATGTGCTAGAGGAGTCGAGGTCAATCCTGGAGCCGATGCCACTACCGCCACCGTCACCAACTGTAAAACAGCTAAGACAATTTGCTCTCAAGTACCGAATTCCGACACAAAGGGCTAGGAAAAGTCGACATTCTTGATATACTGGCATAACAAAACTGCCTTCGTGTCTAGGAGGAAAAACGTAAACAGTGCATCGCCCTTTTTTGGCGACAGAGGCGGCCTGAGTTAGTCCTGTATGAGAATAGCTGCAAGTTAAATTACATAGCCACATGCTACCCATGTACACACCGGAGATAAACACTCAACAGCTGATGTCCAGACTGATACCCAGGATTGTATCGTCGATGTAGGGCTTTGGCCATGCGAGGATTAAAGTGGACGTGTTATTAATGCACATCTGGTAATGCCGCTTAGTCACGACAGGGACAGATTTAAGGCGATCGATTCATGGATTTACAGCATTGCACCTGTTATCCTTAGCTCGCAAGGCAACAACTGACTTGGCCGAGGTATCTAAAAGATCCTCGAGGCGCTGGAGAAATACACCGACTCAGGGTCGGTATGGACTCTCGAAAGATGTAGCTAGGTTGAGGTCCATCTCTCGACGTACCACTCTTTTCTAGGAACCAGTTACGACAAATTAGATGGTCCTACCCGGATCGCTGATCAAAGTGAAGAATGACGACAACCGATATTTTGAGTGGGCGATCTTTACAAACAATCAAGACAGGCCACCAAAGTACCGGTAGCATACAGGTAAACTCAACTTTGACGACATCGAGTCCTCGCTCAGGAAACGAGGGCCACGCTAAAGAAGTTTAAGGACCTAATCCAACTATCCTCATTAACGTATTCACGACAATGTTTTTATCAGCTGAGGTATTTCTTTTTTAAATAAAACAATTGTAGCCCATAAAATATAGTTTTGCTGAACCTTCAAAGCAAACTAATTACCTTTGAAGCATCGATTGTTCTGTATAAATAAGCAAATCCCCCCCAATGTTCTACAATTATTGGATGCTACCACCGCAAAAACTAATCGACATTAGTTTGGTCCAGGAAAGGTTGCATTTAGCGGTGAATTTAGGTACACGTGTACTCTTCAGCGTTTATCAAAACATTTGACTACAATCTTCAATAAAAACATTGCACCTTTCCTCAAAGACATTCATCACCAAACTAATATATAAACAATATAATCTGATCTATTGTTGCAGTTTTCAAAGTGATTGGAACACTTTTATTGTGCCATGAAATTTTCTGCTTCTCAGGAAGAATATTTACGCTTACGATCGCTACCAAAGACGGTATAAAATACAAATTAAATTTAAAATCTTTTGAAACCATAAACATTTATTCACAAATATGTTTGTTAAACTTTTTAATTTGTTCACGTGATTTCATTTTTCTATAAGCAGCCTATTCCTCTGGTAGCCGTGGCAAAATGATAATTATCTACAGCTGACTAAAATCTAGGCCATGTACATATAGCATGTAAGAGGCCATGTACATATAGCATGTAAGCAACCATAATATCGCCTATTGACCACAATGAGTATCTTATTTAACTGTATAGTGACTCGAGCTTGTTTACAATGATATATAGATCAAACGAGGACTAGCATTTTTTATTTTTACATACATGTTATTTGTATTTTCTAACTAGATGTGAATTATATATACATTTTCTAACATTTGAACCAAATTGCCAGTTTTGAAACTGAATTCTCCATGAATTTCATTTTCTGCTTGCTTCATCCAAAGTAAATTGATAAATCTAAATTTTCGGTATCCACAAGTGTCTATAATTAGTTTATATATACAAAATAATTTGTTATTTGCCTCTGCAATGGTTCCCTACAACTACTTTCTTTGACAAATTTTCATATTGCTTCACTAATTGTTTTATTGATTCATTGATCAAAGTAGTTCAGGTAGGATTGAAATAGTTCACACACCACAAAGCTTTACAGACTGACAGCAGAAAAAAGCGAATTGCTAATTGAAATATAACAAAAGGCTTATCAACTAAGGAAGTAATTAAGTTAACAAAAACCAGAACAAGAACGAAAACACGATGATCCGAAAATATAAATGTAAAAAAGATGGCTGCTTACCAATATCGGCTAGGAATAAGGTGCAAATGAATCAGCTCTTTTATGTGCGGATTAGTTTATATAATCCATAGTTCTTAAAGTTTGCCTAACAAATCAAGCAACGTAATAAACACGAAATTATAAATACAGCAAAAATGTGTTAGGTCTGTTATTTAAATAATTTTACAGATGAAATGAGTTTCAGTAGTAAATACACATTCAAGTCCTCTATCTAGTCCTTTATCAAGTCCTTTATATAGATAACAGATCTGAAAATAAATGAATCACGCAAAGCAAACTACTTCAAAACAGCCCCATTATCTTCTTGTTCATTCTATGTCAATGCGACACAACATGAAATGCATACTTGGTTGCACGTTGAAGATATTAAGAACCCTTCTCTGTCTTGGTTGTAGTCAGATTCATATAATGCCCATATTTAAGTTGTATTAGCGATTCCACCAACTCATATTATGTCTTCAGAAATATAATAGTAGCAGGGTATCTAAGAGAAACTCAACTATAGTATTCTCATCCCCCCCATTTTTGCATTCCTCTACTGATTAAAAACACCAGAAGGCATTGAGCAAACAAAAATGCAAAAACGTAGTCATCTCATTTACTGATTTATAATTTATAACCTGAAAGTCATTAGAGGGTCCCAAACATTGTCAACATTTTGCCATTTCGAATCGTTTCTTTCGCTTGTTTTGCAACACGGTCGCCATATTTGCTTGAGCCACTGTTTGTTTTCAAGCAACATATATGATGTAGTTCACCGACTTTGAAGATCTTAAGAATGTTGTTAACTTTAGATTTACATCTCTTTGAAAACATTTATACTAGAATTAGTCCTATTTCTTTGTTCAATTTATTTTTACAATATTAAAATTAGACATTGTAAATAATGGACGCAGAGGACAGAGTTTTTACGGAAAAAGACTATTATAGAAACCAGAAATGGCCAGCAAGCAGTTTGTTTGTTTGTTTACACCTGGAGCTCTTTAGGTTGAAACGCGAACGCGAATGCTACTCTACTAAAATGCAAGGGATTGAAATGAAACAGACTTATGATTCGTTTTGGCTTGTTAGTCCTATTTATATGGGACTCATCTGGAACAATTTCCTCGACCTGCTTGTCTCCATTGTATATTGCTCCCAGTGAGCTAAATTAATCTTAAAGGAGCAAAAAGTGGATGCTTATTTGAAATAAATATTTTCTTGTAATGATATAAAATTATTATCAGTGGCCATTTGCGCCTGATGTGGTCATATAATCACAAAACACGTTGATAACAGACTTCAACTGGATGTAAATCATATATTGGTGAAATATTATTACTAATTGATGAATGCGTAGACTACTTTACGATGAACCCACTTATCTGCTTGTCTATACCCTGTTACTCATTTTATCTCCAAAATAGTAACTGTAATTTGCATACACATGATAGGTAAATATATTAATATAAACATAACACAATATATTACGTCATCATATGCATATTACAACTTGAAAAGTGAAAATTGATCACTTCAAAACAAAAGTATAATGTAATAATGAAAGATAGCTTTTACCTTTCTATATGTGTATAATGATTACGTTTACCGATTTTCTTCTTCAGTCTATTACTTGACGTTTAGGCAATTTGTTGACTCCACTTATTTAAGAATTTAGGATCGAATACTAATTGCAGACGAAATAATAGCATACATGCTGCAAATAATAGTTTCTGTAAGATAAAACCAATTTTTGTTATCTGAGTAGTTTTATTTGATAAGATGAACGACTTATACATACGTCTGTTCAGCTCCTCGTTTCGCTGCTTTTCTGTATGAGTGGAGACATGTTGGATATTAGGTAGGTCAATATGTAATTTGGATGGCAGGCAGGTAGTAAGGTATATATGTATTTATTTGGCGTTTTGGCAGGCAGGTAGTCAGGTTGCTATGTATCTATTTGGCATTTTCACAGGCATGTAGTCAGGTAGATATGTTCTTTTTTGGCATTTAGGCAGGCATGTAATCAAGTAGATATATATCTTTTTGACATTTTGGCAGGCAGGTAGTCAGGTAGACATGTATCTATTTGACATTTTGGCAGGCAGGTAGTCAGGTAGATATGTATCTATTTGGCATTTTGGCAGACAGGTAGTCAGGTAGATATATATCTATTTGGCATTTTGGCAGGCATGTAGTCGATTAGATATGTATCTATTTGGCATTCTGGCAGGCAGGTAGTCAAGTAGATATGTATTTACTTGGCATTTTGGCATGCAGGTAGTTAGTTAAATATGTATCTATTTAGCATTTTGGCAGGCAGGTGGTCAGGTCGATATGTATCTATTCGGCATTTTGGCAGGCAGGTAGTCAGGTATATATGTATTTATTTGACATTTTGGCAGAAAGGTAGTTATTTGGCATTCCTACATCCTTTATGAGTTGCTATTTGAAAACAAAAACACACTCACCAACCCCCAAAGTAACATGGTAGGTAGTTAGCCTGGTAGATACAAAAAAATGTTTGTATAGCTAAATATAACATCTATATGACCCTTTACCTGTAATTGTTTCTATCTGCCATATAGTAAAGATGAACGTACATGTGTGAGATGAGGTCGGTTGCTATGTATTTATTTCATTTTGTTTGTTACTTGCTCCATATTATTGCTGTATTTGATATATCATCATGATGTAGATGGCGAAATAAAATAGTTTTCATTTTACTTTTCCTGTCCAAGATGGAAGATCACATCACATTTATTGTCCAACTTCCTGCCATTCATGTTGAATTATATTTTTATCTAATAGTAGTATACGCAAAAGCTGTCAGGTAGTGAAAGGCAATTTCCTTTCAGGAAAGCAGGTATTACCATTATTTTGAAAAGCTAATGTTAATATATGGATTTAAATTTTTGTATTCATTAGGGATTAGAAAGTTAAAACATATTTCTTCAGAATAAGGATGGAGAGATTTGTGTTCGAATGATGCCTTGCTTTTTTCTACACTGCCTCCAGAACTCTTCAATATTGGGTTGAATTGAAATCATCGCAATGGTTTAATAACTGTATTCATCTTTGAAATATAATTTATTTTGTAATCATACAGAATTATTAGTAGTGCTCAATCGCACCTGCCACTATCACGTGATCACCTGGTGCGTTGACAACGATTAGACCTACCCTAGAAGAATATCATATATTGGCGAAATATTATTATCTGGAATAGAAGAAAATACACATATCCATATACATACATATAAAAATACATGCATATATACATACATACATGCATACCTACCTACCTACATACATACATACATACATACATACATACATACATACATACATACATACATACATACATACATACATACATACATACATACATACATACATACATACATACATACATACATACATATACACACATACCTACCTACCTACCAACCTACCTACCCTACCTACCTACCTACCTACCTACCTACCTACCTACCTACCTACCTACCTACATACATACATACATACATACATACATACATACATACATACATACATACATACATACATACATACATACATACATACATACATACATACATACATACATACATACATACATACATACATACATACATATATACATACATACATACGTACATACATACGTCACCATATGCATATTACAACTTGAAAAGTGATGATTGATCACTTCAAAACAAAAGTATAATGTAATAATGAAAGATAGCTTTAACCTTTTTATATGTGTATAATGATTACATTTACCGATTTTCTTCTTCAGACTATTACTTGACGTTTAGGCAATTTGTTGACTCCACTTATTTAAGAATTTAGGATCGAATACTAATTGCAGACTAAAACCATTTTTTGTTATCTGAGTAGTTTTATTTGATAAGATGAACGACTTACACATACGTCTGTTCAGCTCCTCGTTTCGCTGCTTTTCTGTATGAGTGGAGACATGTTGGATATTAGGTAGGTCAATATGTAATTTGGATGGCAGGCAGGTAGTCAGGTATATATGTATTTATTTAGCGTTTTGGCAGGCAGGTAGTCAGGTTGCTATGTATCTATTTGGCATTTTCACAGGCAGGTAGTCAGGAAGATATGTTCTTTTTTGGCATTTAGGCAGGCATGTAGTCAGGTAGATATATATCTATTTGGCATTTTGGCGGGCAGGTAGTCAGGTAGACATGTATCTATTTGACATTTTGGCAGGCAGGTAGTCAGGTAGATATGTATCTATTTGGCATTTTAGCAGTCAGGTAGTCTGGTAGATATGTATCTATTTAGCATTTTGGCAGGCAGGTAGTCAGGTAGATATATATCTATTTGGCATTTTAGCCGTCAGGTAGTCAGGTAAATATGTATTTATTTGGCATTTTGGTAGGCAGGTAGTCAAGTAGATATATATCTATTTGGCATTTTGGCAGGCATGTAGTCGATTAGATATGTATCTATTTGGCATTCTGGCAGGCAGGTAGTCAAGTAGATATGTATTTACTTGGCGTTTTGGCAGGCAGGTAGTTAGTTAAATATGTATCTATTTAGCATTTTGGCAGGCAGGTAGTCAGGTCGATATGTATCTATTCGGCATTTTGGTAGGCAGGTAGTCAGGTATATATGTATTTATTTGACATTTTGGCAGAAAGGTAGTCATTTGGCATTCCTACATCCTTTACGAGTTGCTATTGGAAAACAAAAACACACCCACCAATCCCCAAAGTAACATGGTAGGTAGTTAGCCTGGTAGATACAAAAAAATGTTTGTATATCTAAATATAACGTCTATATGACCCTCTACATGTAATTGTTTCTATCTGACATATAGTAAAGATGCACGTACATGTGTGAGATGAGGTCGGTTGCTATGTATTTATTTCATTTTGTTTGTTTACTTGGTCCATATTATTGCTGTATTTTGATATATCATTATGATATAGATGGCGAAATAAAATAATTTTCATTTTACTTTTTCTGTCCAAGATGGAAGATCACATCACATTTATTGTCCAACTTCCTGCCATTCATGTTGAATTATATTTTTATCTAATGGTAGTATACGCAAAAGCTGTCAGGTAGTGAAAGGCAATTTCCTTTCAGGAAAGCAGGTATTACCATTATTTTGAAAAGCTAATGTTAATATATGGATTTAAATTTTTGTATTCATTAGGGATTAGAAAGTTAAAACATATTTCTTCAGAATAAGGATGGAGAGATTTGTGTTCGAATGATGCCTTGCTTTTTTCTACACTGCTGAAGCCTCCAGAACTCTTCAATATTGGGTTGAATTGAAATCATCGCAATGGTTTAATAACTGTATTCATCTTTGAAATATAATTTATTTTGTAATGATAGAGAATTATTACTAGTGCTCAATCGCACCTGCCACTATCACGTGATCACATGGTGCGTTGACAACGATTAGACCTACCCTAGAAGAATATCATATATTGGCGAAATATTATTATCTGGAATAGAAGAAAATACACATATCCATATACATACATATAAAAGTACATGCATATATACATACATACATACATACATGCATGCATGCATGCATACATACATGCATACATACCTACCTACCTACCTACCTACCTACCTACCTACCTACATACCTACATACATACATACATACATACATACATACATACATACATACATACATACCTACCTACCTACCTACCTACCTACCTACCTACCTACCTACCTACCTACCTACCTACCTACCTACCTACCTACCTACCTACCTACCTACCTACCCTACCTACATGGATACATACATACATACATACATACATACATACATACATACATACATACATACATACATACATACATACATACATACATACATACATACATACATACATACACATTCACACATACCTACCTACCTACAGTAGTAGGGGAAAGTAAGAATCCGAGCTCAACAACCCCCTCCAGACCTCCAAACAAATACAAAATACCTAGGTAACGTAATAGAAAACCTATTGCAATCAATAATTGCGTTAAGAATCCGAGCTCAACAACCCCTCTCCCCACCCCTCCAGACCTCCAAACAAATACAAAATACCTAGGTAACGTAATAGAACACCTGTTGCAATCAATAATTGCGCTAAGAATCCGAGCTCAACAACCCCCTCCAGACCTCCAAACAAATACAAAATACCTAGGTAACGTAATAGAACACCTGTTGCAATCAATAATTGCGCTAAGAATCCGAGCTCAACAACCCCTCTAGACCTCCAAACAAATACAATAGAACACCTGTTGCAAAATATCTAGGTAACAGGTAAAATTTAATTACGTGATCTTCCAGAATAAGCAAAATGATATGTCAGACTCAATTTTCCAAATCATTACGATTTAGCAGAGCGTGGCGATTGTGGACTAAATTAAGCATTAGAATTCCAGTAAGGTAAGAGGTATTATACCTCATTACCAACTGTTAATGTCTCAACTGTAGATATCAAAAATATTTCATTATCATGGTGATAGAGGCTAAACTTTATTTTACCGCTCACATAACGACCGGACTCAAACAAATCTTTTATTTGTGATTTGTTAAGAGGGTATTTTTTGTCGATAAAATACACCTTTGACCGATCAAGGTCAATTGTAAGTTTGGTGTATTTATGCTGACTAATCGGACAGTGAAAGTTGTTAAATTCCGCTAGCAACTTTTGATACAATTGTTCGAGATAATTAAAATACTCGCAGTTATCAGATCTGATGAGCGAAAGTTTTAACTTGTCACGGGTACCACTAAAGCATATGCCTGATGTTTCATTATTAATTTCAACTGTCAATGGTTTGCCGTCCATCATTAGATATTTGATTTTGCTACTGTAGCTATTTGTTACTGTCAAATTTTCAAACATTATTTTTAAAGTTTAGATAAAATGTTAGTTTGCAAAGATAATGTCAAATATATCTCTATCATCATGACAATACCCAAGTGCAAATGTATCTACCCCATTTTCGCAATAACGTTTATCATCAAAATTGCTCAAACCGCGTTTGATAAGGACATCTGTTTCGAGCTTATGATGATTTGTCCGAATTGACATAGCTCTTATAAAACTAACACCACCATCAAGCGCGTACTTGTAGTCATCAAATTTTATAAACTTTTTAACAAAATCACGAGGCAGACCTTTTGCTTTTTTTGTTATTTTATTATTGTCTAACAATACGGCATACATTTTACTACGTAATCCGATAAAGTATTTGATAGCGCTCGAGCTCATTTCATCTTTGAACTTACCAATAACCTTTTTATTTGTGTCGTCATGAAATTTACTGTCACGTGGGTAATCGGAAAGATCAAACAGATATCTATTATCATGCATGTCCTGATAGATGTCCTCGCATTCGATTTCATATACGAGCGAATCAGTATCAGTAAATAATAATCTACTAGCCGGCCATTGATTTTTAACAAAATTATAATGAAAATCGTACATCAGCCACTTTGATAAATCTAACACTGAAGCTCCAACGTAGATCGGCTTGTTTAGTTTTAGATTTGTTTTTCTTCTTTGTATCGCAACAAGATTCTCATTAAATATTTTCATGCTCACAAAATCATCGTCTGACACAAGTTTGTTTCTGTGATTGACATCATTGACTAGTTCGATATTTACGCGTTTCCTAATATTCTCCATCGTCTTACCAAAAACAGAATTGTTCATCAGTTTGAAAAAGTTTTTCTCAAAATCAGTTTTTGCCGCAGCTCTTCTTGTAGTGTTCGAGTTAATATAACCTCTCATCCACGGTGACTGATTAAATTTTAGTACGCGATGAACTTTTCTCAACACAAGACCAGCATCGACTGCTTGTTTTAAAACTTTGTAATGCAAAACATAATTACGTTTATGAAGCAAATTTGGTACTAGTTTCTTTCCCATAGAATGCTGTTTTGGTAATGCTGACGCTTGTTGTTCTTCTGATAACAAACTATATTCTATGACCATCTATTCCGCACAGAAAGGATAATCGTTATGTAATTTGTGTAGCGAAGTTGGATAATCGAGATCAACTTCAACGAAATACGAAACATCGTCGGGTATCTTTTTTCTGTCTCTGATAGAAATTGATCAGCCGTGATCCAATGAAAGCCACCAAACGGCATTGGTTCTGCCATCGAATACCCGTACAAGTTATTGCAATCTAGATAAACTATATACTTCGAAGGAAGGTCAGGATTATACTCTTTCAAATATTTGTTGTTTGCTTCAGCATATTTCTTCGTTATCACGCTAAGACCGCCTCGGATACCTTTTTCGATAAAATTGAACATATCCACGTCTGTCAGTAATTCCAACCTTACCTTACTAAACTTTAACAGAGCATCCCATGACAGTCCAGGGGCAAAATAATACCAGCAAGGATCTAGTCCGTAATTATTATAACTCACTTCTCGAAAACTTTCAAAAACATCTGCTAATAATAACACGTCAGTTTTCAAATACAAATCATGATAATCACCAAAAGTCTCACAATCAAACTCTTTCCAAATATCTTGTGCATACCTGTACTCATCATCAGTGATATTTTCATTTTTAAGTTGTGAGTAAAATTTGTCTTTGCTAGGTAAAGATGTTTCATCAAATTTACTCCAATCGTCGAGATATTCGTATGGAAAAACTCCTTTTTTAGCTAATAGATTAAATTTATCTCCAAAACAGTCTCTTAGGTTATTAAATTTACTACAACCTTTTACTAGCTCATCTAACGATGCTGCCATAAACTGCAGGCTGTCAATAAAACGTAATTTACCTAGCGTAACTGACATATACTTTTCAAAATTATTTGGAATGCATTTGATGACGCTATCGAGTTTTAGACGAGATTTTATATCAGGATCACCAAAAGCTTCTACTATAATATGGTTATCATATCCTCGAAAATTGTGAAGAATAACTGGAATAAAATCTGGAGCGTGAAATTTTAAATTACACTGGTCATGAGCCGCTCCACGATACTGTCCGGTCAAATGGCAATGGTCACGTACTTTTTTGTTATCATCAAAAGCTTTTTCACAAATATAACAAATTTTCGCTTGCTCGTGATCAGATTCTTGTTGAGGTGTTAATTTTAACATTGGAGTTACTCTTTTCAAACGATAAGTTATATGATCAACTTCGCTGATCAATTGCTTGAGAAGCCAGACAGCTGGATTTTTACCACGATAGAGTTGGATTGGTTTAGATAACCTCGAATCAGCGCAACAAACTACCTTGTACGCTACACCGCACGGAACATGATTTTGAATTTTTCTTGTACTCGATTGGTTAGGATCATTTTCTACGCCAAGTACAGGTTGAAGTAAGCATTCGAAATCGACGAATATGACGAAAGGAATTTTTAGTTTGTGATTATGATGGACAAACTGTAACACGCTATCTTTTTTAGATGGCATTGTTATTCTTTGTACGTCACTACAGTACTGCAAATGCTTTTGTAATGTTTCATTGTCTCTACAACCGTGCAAGCAGCGATAACAAAAGAACTTTTTGTTGTTATTTTTATTATACTGTCTTCCAACTAGTCTGTTAAAGTTTTTGATCCAAGCGTAATAATTTTTATAAAACAGTAAATTGATAGTCGATTGTGAAGCTTTTTCTGAAATATACCTCGGATAGACATTTTCTTTTTCATCTAATCCGAAAACGTTAATCGAAACATTATTTTGCTTTTCAAACTTTGGTATTTGATTTTCTGCCACTGGAAAGTCAATACCAGCACAATTTAATCTTGACACGTGACTGATATACTTCTCAACACGATCAGCATTTTTTTTCTGCTGGAAATAGCGCGGAAAGAACAGCCCATTGGAAACATTTGCTATCGACGTTTTTTATGTTTATACAGCACTGTTTATTTTTTATTTTTGATGGCAGGTCGATAGACGAACTACCGCGTAATGCGTCATATTTCATCGTGTGAAACAAAATTTCCTTGATCATTTCAAACTTCCAACCCGAACCTAATTCGGTAAATTCTTCTATTTTTTTTCCCAAATTTCTTGGTGTATTTCATTAGATAGTGACAAAAGATCACTACCAAGTAAAACACGTCTAGATTTTGCGTTGATGTAAGGGTCTGCAATTTCCTTGTTAGTAGATTCTTCCGTCACAAGTAGTTTTGAAAATATAACGTGATATTGCACTAACAATCTTAGACCCTTGTGTTTTTCAAGCTCACGTTTTACAATCGTCTGTAGCAGATGAAAGAGATTTGTTTCAGAAAAATTTACTAAACGTTTTGATTATCAAACTGATAACTATTGTCAAAACCTGTAAAAGCAGTCGCTATTTTATCAGTTTCTCCAATAAGTCTCTTCTTGGCTATATCACGCAATTTCAACATTATTATATTATAATATAATCTCTAATTGATAATTTACCTCACACTGCGCATGCGCTAAACAACAATTAGAGATAAAAAATATCACCTATAATATAATGACAGTAAATCTGACAAGCGCACGTGAGCAAGAGGTATATCATGTTTATCCGAAGTACAATCTGTACGCTGGAAATGCACTTGGTTCGGTTATTAATATCATTACTGGAATATCTGTTGGTAAAGCAACGCCAGCGGGTTATACGATTAGTGTAAAGGGAGATAATACTGAAAGAATTACGATGTTTAGAAAAGATTTTATTTACACGTTATTTTGCGATGACATTCCAGAGGGGAAACGAGTATATCATTATAACGGTAAAGTCACTGATGATAATATTGATAATTTATCCTTACAAGACGAGTTTCAGCCGCATCCGGTCTTTGATTTATACGAGGCTAACGATCGCGGTATTGTTAGAAACAGAAAAACTAAAAAAGTTCTTAGTTCTATGAACAATATGGGATATCTTATAGTAACTGTTAGAGGAACATCGACAGATCAAGTTTGTTATCTTGGTCATAGGTTTGTTTACGAGGTGTTCAACGGATCTATACCCAATGCTCTGGTTATTAATCATATCAATAATGTAAAAACAGACAATCGATTGGAAAATCTGGATCTAGTGACCCAACAGGAAAATGTGAGAAAAGGACGAGGTGGTGGTATTAATTTTAGATGCCCAATAAAACCTGTTATTTCGTTAAACCTTGAAACGGATGAGGAGATCAAATTCAAATCAATTACAGCTGCGGCGAAATATTATAATATAAATCCCAGAGCAGTAAAATTTGTAGCTGATGGAGCAACAAAATCAGCTTTTTCAAACAAATATGATGCTAGTATTATTTTTAGATATGATGATTAATAATATTTTGTAATTCGGTTTTAGTCAAACAATGATGAGCAAATGCTATAATATCATCGCAATCAAATTTTAGCGTCGTTACTGCACTTTCATTAATTTTATTTTTTTCTGCTTCTGTTAGTAATATTTTATGAGAATCACCTTGCATTACAATAACGTCAACGGAATATGAACTATAACCTGACAGGCATTTTCTTACCGCTTCGGTCAGTTCGTGGTAGTTTATTATATTAACTTTTTGGTGATATTTTACCTTGTCAGTCATCTTATAACAACAAATTAGATAAAAAGTATATTATAATATGGATATGATGAAACGACTTGCTAGCGATAAGGTCTCCACAATCTCTAATGATATGATAGACAAATCTATTGGTTATAACGAAGATGATATTTTATATAACAACGAATCTGATGATGGTGAAATAGTTACTGTTACTGACAGATCTAATTATAGCAGACCAACCACTGGAAAATATAATGTAAAGTATCACATTGCTAAAAAAATTATAAAATTTAATTTTACCGTTACCGAACAGCAGATATTTTTACAGTTAATCAGACCTTTCTTAAACATCAAAATTTCAGGTCGACAGAAAAATATAAAATTTGATTTCATATTTGTCAAGATTTTTAATCTTATGACGATCTCTGACGATCGCAGACAATATCTAATATCATTATGTAAACCAGTAAAATGCAAATCTATCAAACGAAAGTATGAGGAAATTTATAATAGCATTATTTCGCAGTCGATAAAATCGACCGGGTTGGAATCCAGCTGTTAAATTTATCACTATACCCACGCCATTTGACTAAACTTTTATCTCCTTTTTTCCTAATCAACTTTTCGATAATGAAAACATCCTGCTCAGTTTTCTGTAGTTCTTGTTCGTAAAAACTACCTACTATAGGTTCCCCTGCCAGATCTTTTAACGCGTACGTTACAGGTACTGTTAAGAGTACTTTATCAACAACAAATACTTCTTCGCTCCAGTTTGGAGTAAATCCTTTTTCAAATATCTTTTTAGTCAAAGAGATTCTAACTTTATCACCGACCTTAAATTTATGTCTGCTGTACATGTTTTCGTTTGCTAATATTGGATTTTTGATAGCGTCATTGGGTGACATTTTGATGGTTCGATGTTTCGTGTTATTATATTCGCCTACGATTTGAGAAAGGTCATCGATGAACCTGTTGGTGTTTTTAGCTGTCATATGTTTGTGTAATTTTTCGTTTAACGTGCGATTTAATCTCTCGACAACAACGCTTTTGCCTTCGTTTCCTGTAACGTATTTTTTAATATTATTTTGTTCTAGAAACTGCTCAAACTTTTTGTTAAAAAACTCTGCTCCGTGATCAGTCCAGATTTTGTTTGGTTTTCTTTCGGTACTCGTTATTATTTGTTTTAGCGCATCAGTGATTGACGTTCCTGTTTTATCTGAAACTGGCACACTGAAAGCGTATTTGCTGAAAACATCTGTGACATTAAACAAATATTTCTTATTATCGTTAAACTGAGCCATATTGGATACATCTACCAAATCTATTGCCCAGATATCATCTACAGCATTTGCAACAACTTTACGTCTCGGAAACTTTTTTTTTAGGTCTGTGTAGTTCGACTGCAAGATCATCGTATAATTCTTTTCCGAGTCCAAGTTTATATTTTGCTCCTATCATTCCCTGAACAAATCTTTTATCAAAACGTTCTCGTAGATTTGTTGGCTCCATATCATGTAATTCGTCTAACATTACTTTATCACAATCTGCTTTCGAGTTTTCATTATCACGATAACAGATATCGTGACGCATTGCTATTGCATCCACTTGATTATAAGGCTCTTGTCCTGGCAATGGATTGTCGTTTTCATCTAGTTGTTGGTCTAGCGGATTGTAAGGACCTGTATACCGATGACCTGGCAAGGTCCAACCGCCTTTTGGTTTTGGTAATTTACCAATTAGTTTATGTATATCTATACCTAACCCTATTATTTCTCTGTTGTTACAACGTTGACAGTACGTAATGATTTTATCTTGTTCTATGCAAAGATCTTTGTCACAATCACAATTGCATTTCATTTTATTTTATTTTGTTTCATAAGATTAATCGTCGATCAAGATAACTCTATCAACGCTAGATCCTACTTGTTTTTTCAAAAACATACTTTTCTTTCTACCACAGATTGCACAAATACTTTTTAACATAGTTCTATTATTTTTCTTTTTTTCCGTCATCTCATCCTTGTTCTCTGTTTTAGTTTTGCATTTGAGACAGTATGTTGACATTATTATATCAAGGAGTTTAGATAAAATTGATTGCAATATTATCATTCGCATGAGAAGGAAGCTCATCAAATTGTAAAATAAACTTTAAAAAGTTTTTACTTCCAGAGCTTTTACTCTGGTGCATTTGTCTGACAAACATGATACAATAATAACCACAAGCTGATGTTCCAATCGGCTGTAGTTGATTAGACGAATAATTTATTTTATCAAATTTTTTAAAAATATATTTTTTATGAGATCGCTTGGAGGAAGTCCGAACGAATCAAAATAATTGTTATCGTGGACAGCAACCCAGTGGGTGCCAGAGCCATCATTGAAGTTTTCAATATTTACAACACAAGAACCGCCTGTTGGTACGTCATCGAGTTCATCCTTGGAAAATACTCCTCGAAATCCAACAACGTCCTTCAATTTTTCAATGATGTCAAAATTGCTCAATAACGTCTGGTCCCTGGTAGAGTTAATTCGCGTCCGATTCCTAGTAAGTTTGGCAGCAGACTTCCCGCTAGTCCCGCCAAAAGTGGAGCGAAAGGAATAATTCCTCCTTGTTTTGCTTGTTTGCGTTTTGTTGTTGTCTTTTTTTTCGATGATTTTGTTTTTTTCGGCGACTTTTTCGTTGGCATTTTCGGCGACTTTTTCGTTTGCATTTTCGGCGACTTTTTCGTTGGCATTTTATTTTATACTGTTACATAAAATTAACGATAGATTTGTTTGATACCACGACCTTCGACTGCTTTCTTCGTTGCGCCAGAGACTGCTCCTGACGCAGCCGCAAGTCCAAGTGTACCAAGTACTGGTAAAACTTTGCTAGCTATTATTGATAACGCTGGTCCAAAAAATCCACCTTCTTTTGACATTGCAGTTACCTGAGAAACAGATAATTTCAGCACAAAAGGTTTGTTGCGATCGAGTTTATTGATTTGTTGTTGCGTTAGCATGACTTTTACTGCAATTTTATTTGAAGTTTCCGGAGAGATCATCAAAGAAACAGAGCTGCGTTTAGCAACAGCTGTTGATAATTTTTCAACTTGACCAGATGTTAGGTATATTTCTCGAGTTGTATATTTGGTTTTCATAATGTTATATCCAAGTTGTTAGATTAAACTTGTACTGTCATTCTTCCTTTGATTGAATCGATGGTCAGAAATCGATCACTAACCAATAGCGCGTATACGTTATACTGTTGACCTGGCACATCGCCCAGTGTCCACGTGACCTCAATATCTACAGTCGATCCCACAACACGCTCCAAATGTTTTGATACATCAAAGTAAAAGATGGGATAGAGCGTTCGAAACTCTTCTATTGATATTTGAGATCCACTGTCCGCGTTCTGATATTTTTGCATTGCTTCCATAAGATACATGTACGGCCGAGAGATGTTTCTGGTGGCGTCTACGGCAAAATTACATTCGATTGCACGTTCGGGATACTGTTTGGAATTTACTCTCACAAATATTCGTCTAACGTCTGGGTTATCGAATACGGAGTTGTTCATTTCCTGATTGTTACGACTTGCTTGTCGTTGAAATACGACGAACAAGTGTCGCGGTAGTTGTTCGCTGGGCGTGGTCGTTACACGCCACGTGTAATCAGTCGCGTTGGGAATGGCTGTTTGATAAATCCTGTTCTGTTGGAAGTGCATCTTTTTTGTAATGGTGGCTAGTAAAGATTCGAGCTCCATCATTTTAGCTAATGAAGGGACAACCCGAGGCATCCACAGTGCTAATCTTGTAATAGAAAACTGTCCCTCAGCCACTCCAACGGAGTGCATTATACAATCGTTTTGATCAGCTCGATCTAATATAAGCGTATGTTTTATTCCTCGAAACACTTTGTTATAATCACGGCAAAATCCAAAGATTGTACTTAACGGCAGCATCATCGTTTTTTGGCGAGATTCTGCGGCAAACGCTTTTCGTTTAGCAAATCCTTCGTTATAATGTTTTTGTCTTATATTTGTAACGGCTAACCTGATCGAATTACCTATCGCAGCGGCATCAGCAGCAGCAGGATTGGGGATGAGATTATTGTTATTTTCAGCAGAATTACCAGCACCAGTACGAAACTCACTCGAAACATCTGTACCTTGTCCAGTATCTTTGAACCACATCATGTTTGTGGCTATTGATCTGGAATAGTCATCGCTAAACGAAACGATGTTTAGTATTGTACTCGCTATGGGTAAGTTCATCGAAATATCTTCTACGGTTTGATTGGCCAGTTGGTATCGTGCACTCTTAAACAAGCTCCAACCATTATTGACGAGAGCGATTTCTGCATCAGCTGGAATATCACCACCTATCACAGTTAATATTTGACCACGCACTTCTAACATTGCCTTATGGGGTAGTAGAAACACGTCCTCGTCTCTTGTGTTAAAAGTTCTAACTCCGGTTTTATTCGGTTCGTTCGAGTTCTCATCGAGATACTCGACATACTCTAATTCTGTTACAGCATCGTCAGTATCAATTTCTTCTGCAAAGTCGAGATAGTTTTTAATTGACATTTATTTTATAATCGTTACACAAAATTAAAAGGCAGCAGGGGTCATCGGTTTTGTTTTCTTTACAAGTTTACGTACTATTTCTTCACCACTCGGCGACAATAATTTTTTTGTTGTAGCTATCATAGCTCGTTTTGTTTCTTCTGTTGGCGCAATATCTGATATTACTCGTTTTATTTCAGACACCGTAGGTGTTGTTGAAGGTCCTTTAATCTTATCAGCAATCTTTTGCCCTACTGCAGTGCCTGCTGAAGATGCCGCCCCTGTCGCGAAAGCTTAGCAGCGTCAAGTGCAATGGGCGCTACTTTACGCGCGATTCCTGGAATATTCTCGGCAATTGTTGTAAATATATTTCCAAAAAATCCACCTACGATTTTTCTTCGATAAACTTTTCTTCGTCTCATTTTATAAAATTATGTACACAAAATCACATTCCTAGGCAGTGCGTAGGTGTAAGTAATACGTGACTATCTCGTTGTTCACGTCTATTTGTCGTCCAGATTGGTCTGTGAGTTGCATTGTAATGCTTGTAATTTGATTCTCAGGTGTTATTGGATAGTAGATAATCTGTCGGGGATTGATTTGCATGAGAGAACCCGGTGGGACTTCTGGTGAGAAACTGTAGATCGTTTGCCCGCGATTGCCTTTTGACGTATAAGATCCAGATGCGATAGAGCAATTGATGAGTATTGTATTTACTTCTGTGATATCTACTGGTAGTTCTCCATCAAATGTCAAAGATTTATCTTCACCGGTGGTATAGTATAAAACTCTAGTAAAACCTAACATCTTTCCAAAACTTCTTTCTTCAAAGATGACTTTCATATTTCTTTTCACTGTTATCCTAGCTCGTAAGGTGTTATAATTCGCCGCTAATTCGAAATTATCAGCATTCCCACCAGCTTTTGTTAGAAGCTCTTTTATTGTTCTGTTTAGATCAGTAATGTTATAAGCTCCTTGTGGAATCTGTAGTTTGTATTGTATATCAATAAACTCTTTTTGTGATGTTGGAGATTGTTTAACATTAACGATTAAAATTTCATCATTAACCCCAGTTTTAATATTCGGCATGGCGTTCCAACAAGTACAAGAAATTAATCCAATCTCATACTGTTTTGCAGGATCTAGTTCTATTGGTGGGTTGTAATTTACTGTAAAATTCGCGCTGTTTCCTATTATTTGTGATGAATCAAGCAATAATGTTGTTTGCATTATACTAATATTTTAGATAAGATCGCGGTGTAAAATTTCGTACTCGGATGATGTTAGTAATCCACTCGATCTTAGATGATCAAGTATATCAATAATTTCGTTATCAATCTCTACACTTTCATTACCAGCTTCTTTAGAGGATATCAACAGCATTAGCCGATCGACTATGTCTGCGTTTGATGTAAAAACTTTAACTCCACCTCCATTTTTTTCCTCTGGTAATCTTTTATCTCGCATTTTTTCATATTGTTTGAGTAGTATTTTAAAATCCCAACCTTTACTATAACCTCCTGGTTTATTTCGATATTGTATTGATGTTTTAAGAAAAACATCAGCAATAATTCCTTCCCTAATATAATTGAGTAATGTTGGAATATTTCCTTCATCTTTTTTATCTTTAATATCTTTAATATCATCATCAGCATGTGATCCATCTTCTACAATTCTTTTTAATTTTTCTATCAAATCGTTATAGTTTTCGTCTGACCAATCTCGAATACTATTAATATTAGTGATATCATATTTTTCCATAAACTCTTCATACTCATCATATTCTATTTTAAACCTAGCTTGTCTTCTGTAAATTTTTATAGTTTCTTCAAAAGGTACCATTTTTATCACACATTCTTGTAATATTTTTTGTTTCTCAGTTAATTCTTCAGTTTGTTCTGACAATTTTTCCATCATACTTCTTAACTCGTCGGGATTAACAGCCTTTGTTGTTATAGCTTGCTGAAGTGCAAGAGGGTTGTTTATTAATCTATCAAATTCAACCTGTCGTGCAATAGGATCAACAATGTCTCTTACAAGTTCTTCTGCAATTTTTTTATTTTCTTCTTTCGATCTTTCTCCTAGTAAACCTAACAATCCTTTTTCTTTTATTTTTGCTAGTTCTTCCGGAGACAATGTTGGTATTTCTGGCTGCTTGCCAAGCATTGCCTCAGTAACCGGTTTGAAAAATTTGGTTCTTTCTTCTTCTGCTTGAACTTGTCCATGTCGAGCTTCTTCCACCTTTTTCTTAAAAGCCGCTCGAGTTTCGAGAAAATTTTTTAGTAATTCGATTTTCTGTTGATGTTTGTCCATTATTTTTATACGCTTTACAAAATTATATCATAGAAACGTCTCAAGGCAACAACGAAACATCTTGGTTAGATCACGCGCTAGCTTGTCAAATAAAAAGAAACTATATCGATCTTTAGTTGCTCGATGATATAATTCGATAAATTTATCTTTTGTAACATCACCACATTGTTCGTTTGCAATATTTCTCACATCCACATTATCTAGTCCGGGAAATAATATGAAACAACCCGTATTTCGCCTAATAAACCTATCAACATTATAAAAACCTTGGGCAAGATAAACATAATTGCATCTTTTATTACGTGATAGTGAAAAATATGATCTAATCTTGTTCATTTCCTCATTGTTTAGCGGAATATCATCAAAGACGATTATCTTCTGCTCTGACGAATCGAGTTCATTCACTGGAACGAGTTCTTCTGGTTGTTTTATCAAAAATATATCATCACCAATGCCAAGGTCATCACGAAGTTTATCATTATACTCACTTAGTAACTCGTATTTGTCTTGTTGGGGGTTGATGGTGTAAATATACACCTTATCATAGTTAAAGTTATTATTGAGTAAAAGATTTAATAACAAATTTGTTTTACCAGATCCAGTTCGCCCAACAATAAGATAATGACAGTCTGGAAGTTCATTGTTATGTTTATGCTTCACCAATCGCTCGGTGTCAAAGTTTATTATCTTCGCCATCGTATAATTTTATGTTATATTAATCCAACAATTTTGTGTAGAACGGTATGTATAATGAGCTACTATACAAAATTTGGAACATTAGCAGTAGATTTATTAACAGAAGGTTACCAGGGTGACTTATCCAAGTATGCGACTCTTGATAAGCTCAAAAATGAAATCAACAATTTGTTAAACGTTGCAAGTGTAGATCCAAATGAAGTTGTAGTTTTCCAGGACAAACAAGGACGATTAAAGACGAGTAATGTACAACTATCAGATGTACTAGTACGAAATCCTACTGCAGTTGCTAATAATATTGCTACTTTTAACAATCAAGGTAAGATAGAAGATTCGGGTAGGTCAGTTAACGATTATGTTAGAAAAGCAGGTGATTTATTTACGGGAAACATTGCTATGAACCAGAACAAGATCACATACCTTGGAAACCCAACTGAGGATAATGACGCTGCTACTAAGAAATATGTTGATGATCAGGAATCAAAGTACGTGTCGATGCATGGCGGTATAATGCGTGCATTTCTCAACATGAACAATAATGGCATCAATAATCTTAGAACACCAGAGTTTGATTTTGATGCTGTAACAAAGAAATATGTTGATGATATCAACAATGAAATCACCAAGTTCAAAACTGATTTTACTAATCACATCACCACGTTTTTAAATTTTCGCAGAAACATAAACAAAACCAATAACGAATTTTTTGGAAGTCCGCCGTCTGTTGATATTACACTCGATAATATTAACTCAAAACTCAACGATATTATTAGTGGAATTCCTAGTATTGTTGAGAAAACAAGTATGATTAAAATTCCTCACAAGCAGATTAAAAATATTGTCTATACTGTTGCTTCTGGAATGTCTACTTGGTCGCCGCAAAATAACACTCTCAAACATACTGCAGAGGTCACTGGTGTGTATAGATTGTCCGTGTTGAGCAGTGCAAAGTTTAACATATTTACATTATTTCCATGGCGTCACTCGACTGATAATTTCTCTGGAACCGTGTCTATTGTGTTGAACAAAGATGTTGAAGAAACTTTTATGCTAATAGCAGATGACAAAAAATTAACTGCTGCGTCATATTGGCATTGTCTGGAATTTGTGGCTGAAACACCTCAACTAGTCACTTAATCAAGCCTGAGATTATGTGAACAAATATTATAATGAAAAAAGTATAGTTGATTTCAATCATATTTCAAAAGATATTCCAGGACAGGATGTGGACGCACTAATACAATACTACAAATATTATCATAAAAAACTTTGGTGCGTTAAAAAATGTTACAAATATTATAACAAAATACTTCGAGTAATATCATATCTACCCTTGTTAATGACTAGTTCTGGCATAATTTCAAGTGGTATATCATTAAACCCGTTTTTGTTAATCATATCCGGTGTTGGTGTTTCTCTTACAGCAGCTTGTAAAAAAGTTGAACCTAAATTTTTGATAAAAAAGCACGGCTGCTTAACATCAATTATAACTTACAAAAAACTACTTGATCAAATAAGATCTTACCTACGAGGAGTAAAATATAGTATGGACGATTTAATACGTGAATTTCGTATTATTGACAATATGTTAACAGATATTATACCCATGAGGATCAGCAAATATGAGAAAGATTATCAAAAGAAGTATGATATAACATAAAATTAAGATATAATACCACTTACCTTATTGGAATTCTAATGCGTAATTTAGTCCACAATCGCCACGCTATGCTAAATCATAATGATTTGGAAAATTGAGTCTGACATATCATTTTGCTTATTCTGGAAGATCACTTAATTAAATTTTACCTGTTACCTAGGTATTTTGCAACAGGTGTTCTATTGTATTTGTTTGGAGGTCTAGAGGGGTTGTTGAGCTCGGATTCTTAGCGCAATTATTGATTGCAACAGGTGTTCTATTACGTTACCTAGGTATTTTGTATTTGTTTGGAGGTCTGGAGGGGGTTGTTGAGCTCGGATTCTTAGCGCAATTATTGATTGCAACAGGTGTTCTATTACGTTGCCTAGGTATTTTGTATTTGTTTGGAGGTCTGGAGGGGTGGGGAGAGGGGTTGTTGAGCTCGGATTCTTAACGCAATTATTGATTGCAATAGGTTTTCTATTACGTTACCTAGGTATTTTGTATTTGTTTGGAGGTCTGGAGGGGGTTGTTGAGCTCGGATTCTTACTTTCCCCTACTACTCCTACCTACCTACCTACCTACCTACCTACCTACCTACCTACCTACCTACACACACATACATACATACATTCATACATGCATGCATGCATACATACATACATACATACATACATACATACATACATACATACATACATACATACATACATACATACATACATACATACATACATACATACATACATACATACCCTACCTACCTACCTACCTACCTACCTACCTACCTACCTACCTACCTACATACATACATACATACATACATACACATACCTACCTACCTACCTACCCTACCTACCTACCTACCTACTTACCTACCTACCTACCTACCTACCTACCTACCTACCTACACACACACATACATGCATACATACATACATACATACATACATACATACATACATACATACATACATACATACATACATACATACATACATACATACATACATACATACATACATACATACATACATACATACATACATACATACATACATACATACATACATACATACACATACACACATACCTACCTACCTACCTACCCTACCTACATGGATACATACCTACATACATACCTACCTACATACATACATACATACATACATACATACATACATACATACATACATACATACATACATACATACATACATACATACATACATACATACATACATACATACATACATACATACATACATACATACATACATACATACATACATACATACATAACAAACATAGAAAGTATGCATACGTCTTTGTTACCTACAAGTTCGATAAGCTTAAATTCAGGCAGAAACTGCCAAATTTGGTAAAATGTTCGATAAAAGAAAAGAAACCTCTGCTTTATAATCTAGCATGAGAGATGATGTGAACAAGCGGTGTGGAATTTAATTATCACAATATGTACATTAAGTCGCACTAACACTAAATTTTCATTAACTATTTTAAATATAATTACCATTAATAATTAATAATATAATATATTATATCTGCATTTAACCTGTCATCCTTTGACTTAGTAAGAATTATAAAAGGAAGGCAGATACAAATGAATAAAAAATCCAATTATTTCTTTGGGCATTTGGTCATTTTCAAATGATACCCATTTAAGGAATCTCAAGTGATCAAACAAAAAATCATTGAAATATATCTTAATTTCATTTTAGAAGATAACTGATATGCAAAACTAATGCAAGAACTAATTAATATGCTTCATAATATCAAATATTTAATTACATTAAATTCCACTTTAAATGGAATCTGTTGGATATATATCTACAATCAGCAACAACATGGACATTACTCCAGAAAATGTATATATATAAATGTAATATATATATATATATATATATATATATATATATATATATATATATATATATATATATATATATATATATATATATATATATATATATATATATAAAGAGAGAGAGAGAGAGAGAGAGAGAGAGAGAGAGAGAGAGAGAGAGAGAGAGAGAGAGAGAGAGAGAGAGAGAGAGAGAGAGAGAGAGAGAGAGAGAGAGTGTCTGTCAGACAGATACAGACAGATATTATTATTCCTATTCGAAAGAAATATTTTAATAGGTCAATTTTAGGCTTGACCACAATCACCTATCATTAAACTATATCCTTTATCTATGAATGTTTCCCCTAATATAAGCTGATTACTCTGGAATTTAGATTAAAATTAAAGTACAGTGTCATAGAAAAGCCATAGTTAGAAAAGAAGAGATGTGTGTTTTTGTGTAGGTGATTCATCTAAATCATTTTCTTCAATCAGAAAAAGGCTGCCATGAACATCGGAATATTTTCTGGATGACCCTGCTGCCAAACAAATGAATGTGAATTTAGTGTTAAATCCTGATGTTTGAGTAAACAGAGATAATCATTGCGAATAATTATATAAAACCTAGTCAACATTATTCTTGCAATCACATCAAGAACTGCTTAATATGAAGCTTTATGGTAAATGAACATTTTAATTTTTTAAATATCACATGGACAGTAATACAGAAACAGATGCTCACTGTTTGGCCAACAAAGATATTGCTCAGATCGAAGTCTGTCAGAACTGGTGATTCATCATTCCATAGATCTGAGTTCCTTGTTGAATCCTTGTTCGGGCGCTGGCCACCGGGCACTTATCACTGGACACTGGATACTGGATACCAGGCCTGTGTCGTTTCATCCCATGCGGACTGCGAATCAGTTTACAGATGCCATGTTAAATAGGGGATCCAGTTAGCATCTTCTGCGCTATTTTGACCTTAAATCCATAATGGATGTAGGGCCTTCCACTACAGGAAGTGATTGGCATGTTCCCTACATTTGGGCCACAATATTGATATGATCGTGCTTGGTGGCCATGGACCAAACTCGTTGGCTCTGTAAAGAGGGTCGGGATATACCTTCTCCAAAAACAGTGTTAAGTGCGTGAAGACTCACCCTAAAACAATCCATTAAGTCCGTGGCAGGAGATGCCAGTTCAAGGTTTGAATCCACAAGTCTCCCCCAAAATAGAGAGACATTGGATCATATAGTACATCCTACCAGCAGAGAGTGTAGAATGATGGTGTCCTTTCTGTCCTTGCTGTAGCCAACAAATTTGAACATGTGTGGTATCTCCTCAGCAACTTCATAATCTTTGGACAAAAAAGTAGAGGAGGAGAAATCCCAGTTATTCGATAAACAAAATGTACCAGCTCTAGCCCAGCAAGTTGTGTCCCAGTCCTTCAGGTTCTTGTGACTTCCAAATTCATTCCAGTTTGGAAAAATGTTTTGGACAAACTTTCAACCACATCTCTTTTACATTTATCACTCTGTTATGATCAATGAGCTCTTGCAAAGGTTTAGCAAGGCACATGCTTTAGCTAAACAACTTAGTCCAATAGAGAGTAGTCAATCTACCCTCCTCTATATTGTAACCTTTGGTTGCTACTTATAGCTTCAAAGCACATATCCTTTCTTGGGCCACTAAAACCCCCACTTTGGATGTTGAATGTGGCTTAAATGGCTATTTTAATGAGGACTTATGAAAACATTGGAATCCTTAGAAACAAACATGCTAGGTCAAAAGTAACCCTATTCCTCCATTCTGACCTCTTTTGAGCATTATCGTTCAGTCGCCTGCAAGAGGAATCTCTGGTGCCAATGGCACCATCATTCCTTGGAAGCAGTGGCGTAAACATCTATGCATGAGCGGTCGCTGTAAATGCTTGTGTGGAACTTCTCCACTTCAGCAATGATGTTGCTATGGCAACTTCCAAGCCCTTACGAGATTGCAGAAAGGACCTTCATAAGGTTGCCGCCCTTGAGGCACATACTCTATTATGATAGATCATCCCCTCTGTTTCTACTTGTCTTGAGAGACAATCAACACTGGTCCCTAGCACCCACTCAAAAACCAGCTAAGAAGTGGAATCATCCTGATTGTTGTTAGGGCCCATTGGCTAAATTGTTTTAATGTTGCTGCCCCATTGTAAGCAACAGCCCCAATTCAGGGCAGTTGGGCCCTAGAAGTGAGCGCCAAAAAAGCTCATGAAGAAGTTCATGGATCCTTCCACTTTCCAAAGTACAAGGGTGGGTATATCTATGGTCTTGCTTCCTTTTCTTTGACAATATATCATATTTTTGAATTTTGGCGCAATGCTAGACCATTTTTCAGAGTTTGGTCAGGTGTAGTGGTTGATGGCTAGGTCCTTTCTACAATCCATTTAAGATGATTAGGTATCCCCATCGTCAAATAGTTTGACAATAGGTTGTTCCTAGACATGTCCTGATGTTGGCCCATAGTGAACAGGCTGGGCATTCTGTCCAATTTGGAGAAATCAGACATCAATCCATCTCAAAGTTTGGTCAACATGGGGGTAAATTTCGTTACAGACAGGATTGATCTGTGTTCCTCTGGTCAGGAGTATCCTATTTCCAATGGAGATATTAAAAATAAGCTTATTTTTCTCACACTGCTGTGACATTGAACTACACAGGTGACACGCTTCTTCTAGTAAAATTCTTTATGATTTGTCTATTAGAAAACGTTTCAATTTTTGGTGGTACTGAAGTAGAAAAAGTGCCAAACAGTGCTGACCAACTTTGTGCACAGTAGCAGTTTTTCTCTTCGTCCTTGAATTGAAAAACAACACTCAATTAGTACTAATAAGAGCTATTGCGCGACCCTTTCCTACACTCAGATTTTTATTGAATTGGATTCTTATTTAGAAGACTGGATCAGGTATGTCAAATTGCAAAGATCAGTGTCTCGTTCTCAAATACCTAAATGGAACCTCTCGCGTTTTGTGATCTCTAAATACCCCATCCATACGCAAACATTTGGATAAAACTTTATTTGATTTGAGAACCTTACAATCAGGACTACTTTCTTCCCCATACTAGCATCGATGAGACGAAAGGATGAGCTTCTTGCCCGATACATAGAGCTGGGCAGTTTCAAATTCAATAGAAAAAATATATGTCGGTTTCTTTCATTTGTCATCATGTATTTTTCAGCCAAACTTGAGCTTCGTTTCACTCCCTGTTAAAGTAACATCACCCATATTTGTACTGGGATGAGAAAGATAAGCATTCATAGTCAGTGAGGGCTTTACGTTTTCACTTTTTTCCCTGCAAAGAGAGAAAAAAAAGTAAGGATCTCTTCCTCTGCATCATTATCTTCATCTGATAACCTGTGCTGGAATGAAAAGGATAAGCATTTATATTCAGTGAGAGCTCTACTTTTTCACTTGATAGCCTCTAAAGAGAATAAAAAGGATAGTAAGCGTCTTTTCCTCTGCATTATTATGTTCAGCTGATAACTTAGCTTCCACCATTTCTTGGTGGTTTGCATTACTAATAAGAGAATTTTCCGGTTCCACACTGATAGGGACACCGAATGTTTTGAAAATAATGCCAATGAGTGTCACGCCATGGCTGCCTCGTGGACTTATGTAACTCATTTTCTTCATGGAAGATGTGCTGTAAGCCTCGGTCTGGTACTACTTTCTCCCCATTAGCCCACTAAAGCGAAGGCATTTTCTTACTGGGCCTAACTATCTCTCAGTAAGTAGACCATGTGTATTCCATTCAACAGTTGTCTCTTGCTCTACTATGAGGGTAAGTATTATTTGTGTTTTTATTTGCCATTTTTGGGATCATCAGACATCCTACGAAATAACAAATTAAGGTATGCAGTAACATCCTGTATGGTATTATTGATATTGAAATGCATTCTATTTTTGGGTGGACTACTTTTAATGATGTAATAAGTTATTGCCAGACTCTCTCCTTCCTCCCCTTCTCTCCTTCCTCTCTGCACTGATGTCGCACTAAGTTAGGCTGCTCCCTAAATATGACGAGTGTCAGGATGCATGCCTGATATGTGTGAAGTTCTCTTTGACTGGTGATCTAGTGATTTTGAAGTTTCTGGTTCATCCTAAATGGAGGATGGAAATTTGATTATTTGTTTAAGGTACTTCATAATTAGAGTTAGCCTCCCCCAAATCCTAATAAATTTCAGACATGTGTATCATACTGTGAGAAAATGCTGTATCATGTCCATGAATCCAACAATATTACTGCACAGTATTATGAAATGAAACAAAATAATATATTTTAATATGAGATTAGAACGAGATAACACAGATCCTTTGAATGAGTGTTAAGAAAGTAATAGTTAATAGAGGACACATGTTTCATGACATGATGAATTATTTTCTGATCATATATTAAATCAATTGCAGGTAGAGCATGTACCTAAAAGAGTTAAAGATACCGTGGGTCATTTCAGAGATGTTGTATCGGTATATGTATGTATGTATGTATGTATGTATGTATGTATGTATGTATGTATGTATGTATGTATGTATGTATGTATGTATGTATGTATGTATATATATATGTATATATATATATATATATATATATATATATATATATATATATATATATATATATATATATATATATATATATATATATATAAGACTAAACATTCATTTGAGTCTGATATCAAAATCCCCAAAAGCTGTGCATAACATGAAATAATATTGGGAGGCAGTAGCCATGGTTGTCATATGTTGATGCAAACGGGAAGGGTACTTGCCCATTCAACTTTCACAGGTTTTTCTTCAAAGATGCATTATGGAAAGGAT
Source organism: Potamilus streckersoni (assembly GCA_016746295.1). Taxonomy (NCBI): domain Eukaryota; kingdom Metazoa; phylum Mollusca; class Bivalvia; order Unionida; family Unionidae; genus Potamilus; species Potamilus streckersoni. Next base: position 959,708 of record JAEAOA010002072.1, read on the forward strand.
GTTCAAGATAAGAAACTGTTGGATACTTTTCTGCCTTCTCTGCCAACTGTGGAAAGGAAAATCTATGTAATGGCACTGAATGAATTTGATAGCGTAGATAAAGATGACCTTTGTGATGTATTTTCAAGCTATGAAGCACGCATTATTCTAACAAAAGACAACATCAAAAAGCTAGCTAGAATCATCTCGCATCCACATATTATGCCCACAAAAGATTTCAGAAAGCTAGTTAGGGTCATTTCTCATCTCCATCTTATGCCCTCAAAAGATATCAGCAAAGCTAGTTAGAGTCATCTCTCACCCCATCTTATGTCAATGCGCAGGAAAGCTCACACTTGATAGTTTGAACAAATATATCAAAGCTGTAGTAAGGACAAACTAACTACACTTTTCAATTTTGCACTGGAAGTGATCTGATCGTTGGCAAACAAATTCTAGTTAGTTTTACACCATCAATAGCTGTCTTTACGCTGAGACTTATTGTCTAGTGTTGTGCACTAGAGGTATCCACTAGTTATGACAACTTTCTTTTTCTTAGTGAGTTCTTTGATAATATTTTAGACAGCAAGATCGTAAGAATGGACATTACTTAGATGAAACTGAATAGCATTTTATTTGACGGTAGCTTTTATTTCTTGATTGGTTATAAGATAGCTGTAAACTCAAAGAAGCATGGTTTTTCTTCTCCCTTTTGTCGTAATTTAAAATAATGACATTAAAGGATAGACTAAGTGTCTTAAATAATTGTGGATAGTGACACAGATTGGATATGAAAATTAGTATTTTTAGATGTGAAAAAAGTTTACTTATCTGATCAACTGACACTTGAGTCCTTATAATTTATCAGGAGTCCATTGTATTTATCAAGTTCTACACCTTTTGGTACAAGTTATGTTTTAGTTTTCATTTTCTTTTCAGTTTCTTGTGTAAGACCCAATAAGTGGAAGTAAATACTTTGTCATTCTTAAAAACACAATCTTTTAATTGTTTGATAACTTATTTGTTCTGGGTATTTTATGTAATATTTGATAATTATCATTGTAAACGAACTGTTCGTTCAGCTGTTCGGGACACATAGTTAATGTTTGTCATATGTATTCATTAGCTATATATTTTTTCTCCTTTTGTCATAATAGTTTTTTTTCGGCATGCAAGAATGAAGTCTCAGCCTGTATGGAACTATTATAAATATATTAATCATACAAGATAAAGTTGCAAAACAATTGGAAAAAGACTGTGCTTCTTGCACTTTGTAAGTGGAATATCATTGGTATATAACATAAATAATGCTTTGTCAAGAAACTGGCTGGACCTTGCTACATTTTGAAGAATATATATAGAATGTTTTCTTTTAATATTAGATTTCCATTATAAACTAGTTTCATTTCGATACATTTCCTTGCTTTAGATGATTATATATTAACTAATCCATAACAGAGAAGATTAAATGACCGATACAATACGAATCTCATATATTTTATCTCTCTCTTTTTTGTCTTCATATGCATTATAAAACAACAAATAGAAAGTATAAATGCATGTCGTAAGGTGAAGAGTTCTTTTTTCAAGAGCGATTTGGATAATTAGACTAGACTATCGTATAAGGGAAAAAATTGTTCGTCAGAACTTAATTGTTAATAAACTTAGATTTTTTTATATCTGTGAATGGTCAAAGTATCAGTGGTAAACGTTCAAATCATTAGGTTGCAATATTGTAACTTGCGTGAACTTTAAATGGGAGCGACTGTACTGTATATATTATTTATGGCAATACGTTAGGCTGAGCAAAGAGTGCTTATTACTGTACGTGTATTTGTGCCATTAATAGTTTTGTTCTGTTATGTCGCTATCCATGCAAATAATTTGCATTTCCCTATTCGTGTGTAGCTTTATGTCATTATTGATATGAATAATAGTTTGCAAAATACTATTTTCTTCTCTGCTTTAGATCGCTGAAAGACTGCAGTCCGCACTCTCCTTGACTTGCCTACAGCATTTGACACTATAGACAGTGATATGTTTATCTACCTTCTCCAGCATGTATTTGGCATTCACGATACAGCCTTACTATGGTTCAAGTCTTACTTGGTTAACAGGACACAAATTGTGTCCGCAAATGGAAAACACTCCAGCCCAGTTGATCTATGCTGTGGTGTTCCACAGGGGTCTGTTCTTGGACCTGTTCTCTCCATTCTGTACACTGAGCCACTCTCAAGTGTCATAAATCATCATTCAGTGTCTCACCAATTGTATGCTGATGACACCCAAATATACAAATCTAACCACCTAGCTAAAGGTGATGTTACCATCCAAGGCATATAGAGGTGCATTTCTGATGTGAAATCATTGATGCCATGTAACAAGCTGCAGATCAATGATGAAAAAACTGAAGCCATCCTGATTGCAACACAAAGACTTTCTCATTCACATCATTTAACTCAGACAATAAATATCAGCAACACCATCATTGAATTCAAGCAGTCAGTACGAAACCTTGGTGTCACTCTTGACAGTACTCTCTAATTGCATCAACATGTCATGAACATCTGCCGGGCTGCATATCTTGACCTGAGACGCATCAGCTCCATTCGAAAGTATCTGTCAGTTGATGCCACTAAAACACTTGTGTGTTCCTTAGTAATTTCAAGACTGGACTATTGTAATTCAATTCTGTCTTGTTCATCTCAATATCTACTTCGGAAACTTAAAAAAGTTCGAAACACTGCTGCTCGGATCATCTTTAGAATACAACGATCAGAGCATGCCTCTTCGCTGCTCTGTACCCTACACTGGCTATCCATACGATCCAGAAATAAACGCAAAATGTGTTCTCTGTGCTACGTTTCAATGACGGGCTCCAGTCCAACATACCTATCTGACATCACCCATGTGTATACACCTGCAAGATGCTTACGCTCCTCTTCTGATACTCATATTCTCAATATTCCCACTATGAAGATGAAATCATATGGACTACGTTCTTTTGCATACCAGGGTCCAGCAACGTGGAACGAATTGCCCACTGCACTTAGACACAAAGACACATTGATCTCATTCAAGAGCGCCCTAAAAAGCCATCTTTTTCAATTGCAAGAACAGTCATAATGACTAATAATATATCCTTTGACCTTTCAAATTTACAGCATGTACTTTTTCTGTTTCTAATTTTTGTGGTGTTTGTTTTTATTTTTGTAATCATTTCATTATATATGCGTTTTATTCTTTTCAAGCTTTGACTAATGTTGTAAAGCGAATAGAGCTCCTCAAGATCAGGAACTATATAAAGTCCTCATTATTATTATTATTATTATTATTATTATTATTATTATTATTATTATTATTATTATTATTATTATTATTATTATTATTATTATTATTATTATTATTATTATTATTATATAAAGGATCTGCATTCGTAAAGATTGTATATGGCATGATTTGTTGAAAATGTTGCATATTTCAACCTAAGATGAAATAAATGTGTGACTGAATATATATGGCGCATGTCAATTCTCATTTTTTGCAGAGTTTGGGCTATAGGTTCAAGATCACTTACAAATGTTTTGATAAATTTTGGTATGTTTAGTACGCAATAAATATTTTGAATGTCTTAAGAGCTCTAATCTCATCATATGTCAAGCAATCATATATTCAGCTATCTAAAAACTATCAAGACCAAGCAGCCTATAAATTCATTAAAGATTTTATTCTAGACTGACAACGACTGCAAAATAATACCCCATCAGCTCTTAATAAGTTTTTTCTTTAATATCTCATTGTTGGTTTCCTTGGTAACCGGACAATATATCCTTTGTATCATTAATATCTTTATCCTTCTTGATGCTTCACGCTAAATGAAGGAAGACAATGGTTTGTTATACCTCTACATATCACACATGTGCTACTGACATTCTAATGATCAAGAACCAATTTTAATCGTAATGATTCTTATAGTACCGAAAAGACTAAACAATTTGCAATACTAGCTAAAGCAAAGAAACATTATCTGTCACTCGTATTGCATCGGTCATATAGTCTCTTGTTTTAGGGATTGGTATATATTTAATTAATCAAATACCCGAAGCAATCTAAAAATTATAATATATGAAATGAATTTGGTTTGTTGTCGCTGTTTCAATGGTATCGTCTTTACTAGCATTACAGTACCACTAATACGAGATGAAGTGCATGCAACTCAGTAAATGTATGGACAGCACAATTTTGGTACGGAATAAGAGTGCAAGCATGTATATATGCATGTATATAATAATGATTCTAGATTAGTTGGTATATATATATATATATATATATATATATATATATATATATATATATATATATATATATATATATATATATATATATATATATATATATATATATAAAGGCATATTTGCAGGATTGCACTTGAACTTGAAATACGCAAGAGATGAAAAAGGTTCATAATATTGTCATGTTATATATGATACATAAAGATGATGTTTAAACAAACAAACCAAGAAAAATGCAGTTCCATTACAGAAATATGTTCATCACAGAAAATGTCAGGATTAATTTGATAATGAGGACATTTAATTATGTTCTAACTAATTTGATAAAAAGCATGCGGGATTATTTTAGTTCTAGGAGTGAGAATACATTGATCATATATCTATGATTTGTACGTTTATCCAACTTCATATGCATTTGGAATTTGTAACCTTGAAATAGGTTGAATAGTCAGGAATAAAAAAAACAATAACAGAATTAGTTAAAGGTGTAAATATTAAGCAATCCTTTTGCACGCAAATTGGAAGAGTTTGTTTTAATCCACTCTAAAGCATGACAATAAATCTGAAAAGACTATAGGTTTCAATATTCAAGCTGTGTATTGATTTGATGGTGTTTTCGGAGAAACGTACAGCTCTAACCTATCTATTCTGTGTAACAATTAATAAGTTAATGTCCATGAAGCAAATTGGTAATATCGATGTAACATAGACGAAATGTGATGTTAACTATTTTTTTTTTTCAATCTTGCATTTTGAGGGTTCAAAGACCCCAAAAGCCTAATTGGAATGCATTCAATACGATTACCCTCGAAAATTGTCCTATAATTAATAACTGAAGCATACTTTGGTGTTAAGCCTAAATTAAATTCGTCTAGAAAATTATTATCTGGTATAATTTCCAATCAATACACAACCCATATTCAAGTATAAGAATTGTTCTATTCTTGCTTTCCTAACCTGAAATTAAGTTCTGATGCTGTAACACTATTTTGCAAACCGCTATTACATAAATTTTGAATGTCTATCTTATCTCTGAATATGTTTGTTAAATATGATGAAAGTCTAATTGTAACTGTTCATTTCTTTTGTCTTTTATTAATTCTACATTGTAAAATACAATTATTATTATTATTATTATTATTATTATTATTATTATTATTATTATTATTATTAACCACTTTTTTCTGAAAATATTTTTATTATTTGTTTGTGCTAATACAGATGTTTTTATTAAAGATTTTGTCAAGTATGATCATTGATCACAATTATTTTGATGGTGTAAATGCATCACATTAGAACGCAATTCTCAGTGATTCCACTGGTCAAACATTAGTTATGACTCTTTGCTTTAACCTATTCTTTTCTATTTTTGTGTTGATTTCAAGTTTCTTGATTTACAAATACAAACAATGTTTTAGTGTGAACAACCACCTTTCTTGTAAAGATATTAATTTGTGTGGTAAAATAATTAACAAGCTGTTACTCCCCATATTATTTCAGCCATTTTGCAATTCTTTAAGCTGTTATAGCAAATCAATATAGTTTTAGTAAGATTTCTTTATTTCTTTGAAGTCACAATCTTACATTTCTATGGCTACATTTATTCACTGTTCGACTGGGAGTAGGTATATTTACATGTCTGGCATTTCTTCTGTTTCTTCATTTTGCAATTTGTAATACTTCAAGTGTCATAGACACCGCAGAACGTCTGCTCAAACACATTTTGTACATTGTATATAGCTATCTTTTAGTCATCAATTTCTTTTTGTAGCTCTTGCATTGTGTTTGCTCTTTTGTTGGCTCGTTAGAATCCATGTTTTAATAGAATTATCCTCCAACATTTACTCTTTAAACATTAGCAAGTTCCATATTGTCAGAAAGCAACTTCTTTTGATTTAATGGGTGCTTTTGAACCGGTAATATTTAGATTGCACATATTTAAGTCCTTGTTTATTTTCCCCGCTCGTTTTCTTCGCTTTTAAGTCTATTTTATTTTTGCAATATTATTTAGGTTGGTTCAGCTGGATATGTTATTGATTTTGTCATTATTTACATAAAATGACAAAAGTTTGCTACCAGTGTATAACTTTACTACTGTTATTTCAATACATGTGTTGGCCTTATATATATATATATATATATATATATATATATATATATATATATATATATATATATATATATATATATATATATATATATAAAGAATACTAATCATATGGCGAATAACAACCCTTTCAAGCGTACTGGATCCACCAAGGGATCACGTGTGTCAGGGATTGATTAAAATATATGTAATAAACTGACGATGAACAATACGAAACTAGTAACTAACTAGCCTAAGCGTTTTCGACTCTTAATGAGTCTTTTTCAAAGGCAAATACAAAACATATATACGACAATCAAATAAACACAAAAACGTTGTGTTTGTAAACCTCTACATGGCTGTCTCCACATTGGTTAAAACTATAAATACAACCAGCTTTTATAGACTAGTTTCGGAAGCTGAAAACGGTGTATAATTCCTTAAAAGTCTACAAGCCAAAGCGACATCTATTTTTACTTTTTGTAAATTTATGTAACGCAGATTATATCCCGGCTATTTGATTCTATACCGATTATTCTTGTAGTAACAATTGAAGGATAATAAGAAGATTTAGAAAATGTTAAATTCTACTAGTGCATAGTTTTCATTTTCTAGTCTTCTTGGTTTAGACCGCTTGGTTTCAATGTTCTAAGGCGGCGTATCCAGTATGATTCCTTTTCCTTCCTGGTTTCGGAACTCCAGCTGTGGTTGTTAGCAATAGCGATAAGTATTATATCACTGAAAGTGTGGCCAGGGGAGGAGAAGTGTTCTGCGACCGGGCTTCTGTACTTCTGGCCAATCGTGCAATCGTCAGACATACTAAACCTAATACTTCCGAATAAACCTGTCGTAGCTTACCGGAGACCAAAAAACCTAAAGGACATCCTAGTAAGAGCAAAGCTAACGCCAATCGCTAGTCAAAACCAACCTAGTCAATCTGGACCCTGAGGCGATAAAAGATGCAAAACCTGTCAACATATGATAGAGACCAAGACATTCACTAGCACAGTGACTAAAGAAAAACTAAACATACATGGTCCAAACAAAACGTGCAAAACAGAGAATGTGATTTATCTCATCACATGTAAGATCTGTGGCCTTCAGTACTTCGAAAAAAACTGGAAAGCTACACAAAAGGATAAACCTTCACAAATCTGATTGGATGACAAAAAAGCTGTACAGATAGGATAGATCATTTCATGTTCGTGACTTTCATCACCAAAAAAACCCCGCCCACCCTTCAGCGCACATTCTATGTATGAGGCGAGGAGCATCTTCGTTGCAACGATATGCTCTAGTGACCGTATGACAAAGTGATTTGTTACCAAATATATAAGGTTTGTCATTGAGGGTGCCTAACAAACAAGATTGAAAAGAGAAGCATATTAGAAAAGAGAAAGAGGAACGAAAGAACTAGCGATGCGTAAATGGAGACAGCGGTAGAACTAAAGAAAGAGAGATTTTATGAGATGAGATATATTGTCTGTTTTGCATTAGTTTTATTTTTCTGACACCACCTGAAAGGAAAATGTAAAGATAAAAGTAATATATTCAGCATTTCAACTATCACAAAGTAGCGGATGTTATTCTACAATATAACCTATTGCAAAGCGAAATATGATATTCACCATTTATCCTGTCATCAAATAGCGAATGCTATGCAACAGAGTTGAAAGAGATTTATGCCACTCAACATTCCGGCTATTATAAATAATGAATATCCTGCAGTGATATGATGTGATTCTGATTCTTAACGTAGCTTTAACAATGTTTCAGTCATATCGCTACGATGTCTGCAGTGTGGCAGTTTATAGTGTTGTCTAGCACCATGTCATCATTCCGCAGACATGAAGCACCATTTTTGTAAGTATTTGGCATGACTCGACATGGGATCGATCCTACGACCTCTCTCATCCAAGGCGGACGCTCTAACCACTAGGCCACTGGAGCGGTCGAATGAATGTCATGCAGCAATGTAATAACCTATTATAAACGCGACAAATGATGCCAAGCATTTCGTCAAACATAAATAATGGATGTTATGCAGCGTTGTAACTTATTGTAACACGACATATGCAAATTAGTATTTTTCTACTGTCGTACACGCAGCATATGATATGCAACATATCTGACTAATTTACCGTTTATTAAGAACTATATGCTCACTATCCGGTGACTCGTGCAAATGATCAAATATTTGCAATGTATGGAAAACTTTATTCAGACTTCAACTATTTAAGTGACGGCATTGGTAACTATTTAAAAAGTCATATTCTGTATGAAAGTCTAAGTATGACTCATAAGTTTAAGAGTATAGTTCATACAAGGAAACCAAGGATACTCAACGTTACTTTCATTATTTCTCATAGATATCGACAACAAATGTATGCTAATATAAAATTATTTGCTTGTATGAGTAATTAATACTGTTATTCAGCAATACAGTAGAAACGGATATTCTGTAATGGGAACTGTGTACCAGCTTAGTTACCTATTTAACTGCTCCGGTGGCCTAGTGGTTAGAGCGTCCGCCTCGGATGCGGGAGGTCGTGGGTTCGATCGCCGGTCGAGTCATACCAAAGACTTACAAAAATGGTATCAACAGCTGCCTCGCTCGACGCTCAGCATTGAGAAGTTAGTGTTAAGACTGGTTGGCCTGGTGTCAGGATAATGTGACTAGGTGGGACATCATGCTACATGTCTATGGTATAATGCTCCAATGCAAGACATCACTATAAAATGTCACACTGCAGAAATCATAGCGATATGACTGAAAAATTATTAAAGCTACGTTAAAAATTATAATCACATCACATCATACCACATCCCATCACCGCTATTGGAAATTCTTAATACTTTCTACTTATACCGAGCGTATGCTAGTTTGAGATCATTCATTATTGTTATTATACTATTCAGCGAATTGAAAATAATCTACCAATTTATTAGTAAAATCGAGCAGGCCAAAAAGGAAAATGATGATAAAATACATTATATCTGAAAATGTTTTGTTTGAATATCAGAATAATTAATAAATTAGAACAAAAATCATTCTGTGTTGAAATTTTGCCTACAATTATGCGATTTCATATCCCAAAACTCTGGGGAGGGTTATTTTAAAAATTCTTAGTGAAATATTCCAATATTAATATATAACATTTTAATGGATTAATGAGGTGCAATTTTTTATTCAACTACCTGGACCCTCTGATATGACAGTACACAGACATGGTCAAACACCCAGAAGGGAAATATCGTATTGAGACCCCTATGGATATCTTACCTTACTCTGCAAAAACAACATTTGTATAAAAAGTATATGTCATATTCACAAACGAAAGACACAAAATATCTTTATTTCTAATAAGACAGTATGTCATATGGAAAAATGTATTATTTACATACCTAGATATTCAACGAAATGAAAAATAAAAAATTTATCTGCATGATTATTTTGTCTACAACTATCATGGAAAGTGAATTTTATAAACTCGTGTCCATTAAAAAAATAGACTGCACTTGCAGATATATCATAGTGGTAATTGTCTATAGTGAAAGTTAATTAAATCTACTATTTAATATTTAGTCGATATATCTATATGTATGTAAAGGAAACTGCATGCAGTTTATATATATATATATATATATATATATATATATATATATATATATATATATATATATATATATATATATATATATATATATATATATATATCAGATTAAATCCCATTGAGAAAGCTAAATGTTTTTAGCGATATTTCCCATGTATCAGCTAAGGAAGACCACTATCGGATGCAATGCGAGAGACTAAACATACTCATTTTATCGACCATTGTGTACAGTTAGTATTATCTAAAGCATTTGATACACAATAATGTATGTATGAAATATCACCCAATGTTAGGACAATACAAATTTTAAACGACGGTTCGAAGTAAAGAAATGTGGTTTCACGGTACTGTGATGCCATATTTAATCTAAAACTGCCATTTTTTCAACATCTCTTGTGAAATTATAGTCCATATTTATTTGAATACTCAAATATACTTCTATCATCCAAATGATATCATGAGTATCGTCTAATAGTGACGACCTTATTGTCTCACAAGCATGCTATCATATATTTATAGGTAACTGCATTTGTATGGGAAAATATGAATGAGGGTTTGGAATGGCTATACTGCACGACCTTGGGACTGCAGAATATCTATTCATAAAAACGAGTTCTTATTTTTCCATTCAAATGTAGTAACCTTTTTATTATATGCTCATTTATGTTTCATTACCAAAGACTTAATAATAAAATTCACAACCTAATATGCTTAATAATAAAAGTTATTATTTTATTATTAAAATAATAAATTTCACCATCAAAGATTCCTTCAATACACAATAATTGTATTCATGCGCATATAGCTCCGCTCACCAACCTTTTAAATTCATAGCATTCCGCGTGCTCACGCGCTTCTAGTGCGAGGAGTGCAATATGAAGGTGTTCAATATTGGGGAATATTGAATGATTCTGACAATGTAAAATTAAATGATAAAAGATGATCATATAATAATTATGGTTGTTTTTTAAAAAATCTAAATAGACTATCTTTAGCCAGTCTGAATGCTTTTGCCACAATATATTGGATCCGTCAAAGCCATGTAAAGTATCTGTATAGAGATGCGTAATGAACGACATTGATCTTGATTGTGTCATACTTTCCAGCATCGCTTAGTTTACAAGCTTTATACAATGCTACAAATTATGTTGTTTTAGCAAATTAATGGTTCTTTTGATACGAAATCGCTATTGTGCTGACCGTATATCGGTCACAGATACCTCGTGTATTCCTCGTGAAGTTTGAACCATATTTTGCTTTCTCATTATTTTTCCAAAGTAGGCAATTGATACATTTTATGATCTTGTGCCAACAGAGAAAATCTTAAATTTATTGTGTGAATACAGTTTATAGAATAAATTTGGGCCATGTAATTAAAATGTTAAGATGCTTTCCATTTATCTTTTATTTAGATATATCGTTTAGTATATAATGTAAAACATTTACCACTGAGTGTTAATATTATGATTGCATGTTTATATTAATGTTGAAGGTTTTGCTATTGTTTATAATCACATTGATACAACTTTACTCTCAGTTGGCACCATATAACCAATATTGTCGTTACAAGTAAATTCATATGCCAATAGTGGTTTAAGAATTATTTTAAGTCATTTATTTCAATTTTATTTAAGACCTGATCATCATGAGAGAAAGAGATAGAGGAAGATAAAGAGAGGAAGAAAAAGGGAAAAATGAACAAAAAAGAATAAAACGATTTCAATATGAAATTGTATAATATGATAGATATATTATTAAAAGAGATAGTATTAGCATAGTTGTATATAATTTTATCATATGTAATGCAATATGTCTTCGTAATATATAATGTAATCGTCAGACAATGTACAAACAATATGGCAGAAATAGTTTTTATTTATACTAGTCCATGGGGTAGTCGAATTTCCAAGATACATAATTTTATATGCTATTATGAAACTAATATTTCACTAAAAAATATTCATTATCTAAATATTCACCAGAAAATTAAGACATGTTGGCATTCATTAGGTGGATTTCGACCTGTCATACAAGATAACCCAATTTGAATTCCACTTAATGATTTTTTTTTCTCACATGTATGCTTTCTTGCCACAAGGACAAATTATGCTACATCTTATATTTTCTGTATGAAAAATATAGTACAACGTAAATGGTAAACAGCTGATGTTACTGTAAGAAATCTGCAATCTATATATGTTATACACCGTAGCTAGGTAACACGTCTGAATACAAATGAAAACAATTATTTGTTTGTTCATAGCGAATAACTTATACTTTTCATCCAGTATTTTCAGTAGTGGATTCAACCTCTCAAACATATCCGTTATCCGCTCATTATAATATAATATTTCTCTATGGCTTTCCATTTCATCGCTGTAATTCAAGCAGCTATAACGCACCGGTGACACCGATGCAGCTACAGTGATATACTGCCTTAAAATAAAATAGTAATGGCATTGGTAATGCTGTAAACCTATACAATTCACATTCCCTGCTTTTGAACGAAATGAACATGTATATTGAGATATACACAGTAATTTGTTTTTCTCCTAGGATGATCTCTCTATGTGACGCTACCAGCATCCATCAAAAAGTAATCTTTTTTATATTTCTCAAGATGTATTTAGTTACATTTATTTATTGGAAAGTCCAAGTTTGTCACTGGTAGGTCCTTGTTTCTTTTACATTTTGTATACAAAAGTTAGATAATAAGTGAAATATTAAACAGTTTTTACTTAGATTAAGTATTTGCATCCATTTGTTTTTGCTAAAAGTACTGCTTCGTCTTCATGATATTCATTGTCTTTAATTTAGCTTCCAGGTGGAAATGAAATCATAATGCTTCTTCAAACTGCAGTTTCAGTTCAATACTTATTTGTCTTATTACTATCATTTAGCAAGATTAGAGAAAGACATTGATATATTTTCCAACAGAGCAACGGAGCGCAATAGTCAAAGACAGAACGTTCCGATCATCGCTTCCTGTAAGACAAAAAATATATAGAATTACTGAATTAGTTATTTTTTATAGATAGGTCGCTTAATTGCACAAATCACACAACTGATAAAAGTATAAGAGCTCGATCCCAAACAAAATAAGTTTTCAATTAACTTTAACCTGCATCATATTACCAGGGTATTAAATGTATGGGTTCTGGCTTTCTGTGGAAACCTGAAATAGCAGACACAGCCATGTAAAGTATATATCGTCTCTAAGGAAAACAGTGAGGAACCCAAGATAATGTATAAAATACAAACTTGAATACAAACATGTTTTGTTTTTCTGCAAACTAGACTATTTAAGGGACAGAATTCTTTCCCTTAATATCTCAACACAAGAAACATCCAAGAAAGCCTTTATTAACCAGATGACCCTTCAAGCGGTTTCGCCATTTATCATAACTTCCGTTGCTCAAGACCAGTAATTATTTACTTCTCTTCAAACTGAAAGCCTTTCTACATATTTTGACACTTCCAAGAAAGTCTTTATTACTCAAATAACACGTCAAGCAGTTTCGCCAGCTATTATAATTTCCGCCATTATCATAACAGACATAATTCTCATTAATTATTTACTTCTCTTCAAACTGAAACCGTTTCTATACACGCTTTGAACTATGTAATATCCGGCCATATAAAATCATCATTTTCATCACAACTGTAACATAATCAGCATAGTGCAAAGGGTCTTTAATAGAAGTCAGAACCTTTCAGTGTATCTGAATCATACAGTTCATTTCAAGATCTCTTTTTATATACCTAACTCTGTCTTCCAAGCTGAAATTGCCTGATATTGTTCGTGTTTCATGTTTGACATATGTCCGGAAATGAAGAATACTACGATGGATGATCATCTTATCTAGCCACATTATATCCAGTGACTAACAATAAAGATAAAATTTACATTTAAAACACGAAGTCACACTATAGTTTATTATAAGACATTTGATCTATATTTAGTCATAAAAGTATGTCTGAAGACAAATCGATACAAGGTGCAAACTACAAGATATCATCTAGTGTAAGAAAACATATAGCGAGATATAGAGAGACAAAAAATACCATATCAACCTAACACAGATGTAAGAACGAATATATATTCTCTTAGATGTGCAAAAATGCATACATTGGTATACCTACGTGGTCTGGTATTACGTCACATCTTATATTGAACAATGGCCATTGGCTTACGAATAATGCAATAAGCCTCGCGTTAACACTATATTCCATTAGACCATCATCACTCATAACTCTCCATCCAAAAAATGGAAAAATTGCATGTTTCAGTCGACTACCATGATGTCTTCCAGATTTGCATCAAATCTAACAAGAATGAAAGATAAACATCATACTTATGTTTTATTGTTAGGAGAAATGGGATATTACAGCAATAAATGTATGACTTTCACTCCGATATTGACGTTAATCATTACTTACATCTTGCTTTAATTTCATTCAAGAAAAACATTTTGCACTGAAAATAAAATGAATGCGTTGGTCATTGAGTTATTTCTTCTGATATTTATTCCCGTGGTGAAAGTGATATCCATTAAGACCAATCTCAGTAGCCGACATAATGCATTTAAAAATCTTTATTGCAAACCAATATCTTAAAACACGGCATTTTTATCAAATGATGCACCTTATTTATTTTTTTGTTGGCAGTTAAAACCAATATATATATATATATATATATATATATATATATATATATATATATATATATATATATATATATATATATATATATATATATATATATATATATTCATTAACTAAAATTGGTTTATTATGTTAGATGCTGACTCTTTTATGCATATATAATTAATATTTGGCTTACGACATAAACATACCATTTATTCACGTTTGAAAGTCAGTATAATGCAATACTCTTCAATGATATTTGAATCATACAAATGAAAAGAAACAGCTCAAAACAGAATTCTGAACCTATCAATGTATCTCTGCCATGATGTTCATTTTAAATTCCATTTGCTAACTCCCTCTCTTAAAAGACGACATTAGATATCATTATAGTGATCATTAATTGAATTGATGTAAAATCAGGAACATCCATTATTTTTGTATTTCTAATAAATGTATGTCATAATGCTATCAATATAAATGCCTACACACGTAAATGGATGAGTGCATTCATGACCGCAAATGTGAGCAAAGAACATCCATCTATGCCTACGTAAATATCCGTCAGCTCATATATTCATTCACTCAGTCATCCATCAATCATCGATCCATCCATATATACATTCATTCGTGTTTCCATACATTCACTCATCCAACCATTCATCTATTCATTCATACATACATGCGTGCGTGCGTGCGTACGTACGTACGTACATACACAAATACATACCTATATGCATTCATACATAGATACATACATACATACATACATACATACATACATACATACATACATACATACATACATACATACATACATACATACATACATACATGCATGCATGCATGCATGCATGCATGCATGCATGCATGCATGCATGCATGCATACATACATACATACATACATACATACATACATACATACATACATACATACATACATACATACATACATACATACATACATACATACATACATACATACATACATACATACATACATACATACATACATACAAGAAACAAAGAATATTAAAAAGAAAACAACGGTCAATTCTTTCATATCAATGATATTTAAACCCGTTTTAGATCAAAAAAGAAACAAAAGACATAGTTTAGAATTTTTCATCAGACCATAGCAGATGTTAAAAATATTGTGCAAATCACCATGTTTTTGTTCTGCGCTATCCACTTTATCTTCCATGTTCGACAACCAAGGCATAGCTTGACAAAAAGTAGTTCAAAAATATATATTTTTAAAGAAAGAAAAGTTGTAGTGTTTGCTGAAGACTTTTCAAATTCTATTTACTCACAATTGTGGATAAGGTACACACACTTTACTAAAGTTAATTTTAACTAAAATGTTGGTTGAAAATTAAGGGATTTGGTGGATTTATCTCCATCTCTCTATCTCACTTCAAAGTTTAATTTGCAGTCTTTATCATGTTTAATATTTCATATGTCTCAGAGAAAGACAATCACTAACTTGGATGAAACTGTGACGTAATCCATTTAGTAATTTTTGACTGAAAAGTTATATGATAAAAGAAGTTACACTTTATGCAAATTCAGGAAACAAATGAAATATAAAAAATCAGATCGGTGGTTGTAGACTTTATTACTTTCTATAACGAAGGTATTATCATCATTTCACGTAATTTCTAAATAGGTTTCGGTAAGAATTAGCAATAAGACATGATTGTGATGGAAAGTTTTATGTCATTGAACTCAGAAATATTACAGACGTGGTCTTTTTAAAAGCATAGTGACAAAGGACAGATCTTAAAAAAAAATAATTTTTATTCTTATACATATATTATTATCGGTATATCTAATCATTTAGTATCTCGTTTTCAGTAAATACATGTCATTCATAGTAGATTACCAGTCTGACCGCAATATAAATATATAAATGTACACATTCATGTACGCAAATACTAATATTTATCCATTAATTCACTCGTCTAAACCTATGCATGCGTGTACAGATACATTGATACAGCATTATTATGAAACGCCAAAAAAAAAAAAACAAAACAAAAAAATAAAACGCAATAAACGGACACATATTTGATATTTTTATAGGATAAATGAAATCGTTCAGGATTTACAGAGACAAACAAAAATCAAATCGATAATCTTCACTGTAGATAGTGTTTACTTTTTAACTGTAAAGCTGTCACAAATAACACAAACCTTATAATACTGAAATTAGTCCAATCTTCAGAGTTTTCAAGAAAAGAAGAGCTAATGGTCATTTGAAGCAAGTGTTTTTTTTCACAGTCCATATCAAAATAGCCATTTAGTTTCATGTTGATGACATTTTTGTTTGCTGGTTTACATTATTCACTTCATAATATAGGTCGTTTACTATAAGCACTGGAAGAGATGGACGTCTTTACTTTAGTAAAACTAAAACTGTAAATAAATCTGAATGTGAGTTTTGAGACAATGACAATGGGTACAGTACAATTGGTGACAACGATTTACAGAATCAGACCATGCATTACGCTGAAACAAATGACGCGGTGCATCTGCAACATGATAATACCGGTCATTAATGAGGAGCGAAAACAATCACAATTGTGCCAAATATTCATAAATGTCTGTTGCAAAACATTGGCTTTTCTTTACTATTGTATCTTTTTAAGTTTTAATTTGATTTTTTTATAGTACATAAATGATGTATTGATGTATTCAAGTCCTTATGTCAAGTTATGGAGAGGATTCATCGGTTATATGTCCTAAAAACAATGAGAGTAATATTCGTATGTTATCTTATAAGAGATAACTGGTAAAACTTTAGATTAGCAGTCAAATGATCTCCAGTTAGATACCATCTATCAACCGGCTGCATCTTTGAATCCTTGGAAAAGATGCTTAGTTTCTATTTCCTACTTAGGATACAAAACAATAATGAAGAACAAGCAGAGGTGTCAAATTTGGTGGAACTTCTGACAGGATATCCAAGGGTCTCCTGTAAGATACGAAAGTAAAATTGAAATCTGAAATGGGATGCTGCAGCGAGTTTTTAAAACCCTCAACCTCGTGTTTGGTAAGCAAGACACCCAAAGTTTTGATCTCGTTTAAAGAGTCTGGGATTCTGTTGTTTTTTTAAAATATGGATGAAAAAATACTGGTAAATAGACCTAGAAAGTCTTTCTTTAGTGAACTATACCATTTTCAAGTTACTTATTTATTCTTTAAAGTTATATCCAATTAAGCGGCATTGCCTTATGTCTGAGTATGAGTGAATAAAACTAACACAATGGGAAAGAAGGGCCGTCAATCTTATAACCAAACATTATTTTAAACCCTTGCCATTAGGCGAGCAAACCTGGAGGACATGGCTTGTGATAATATAATCGGTGTATGGTTCATTTTGTAGAAGATAGCTAATTGTTTAGTTATTCGTTATAAGATATCGTTCTTAAGGTTTTTTTTGTATTATAGTTCTCGGCTACTACTATAAATAATATTTATGTTCATTAATAGTCATTCGATAAATGAAAATGTTGTATAAAAAGTATTTTATTCATGCTACATTTAATTCATGCACTAGGAAAGGAATCATGATATAATTGCAGGTATTCTTGTAATGGAGCATCCGAGGAACAATTTCAGATTTGTTGGTTCTAAATAGTCGAAATTCAAGTTTATTTTACTTGGAAATGACGGATAGGCTTGTAAAGCATATTTCTATCACCCTATGACTATATTATCCAACTTTTGTACATATTAACAAACAAATGTACACATTTATTAATTAAGTACCTAGACTTGCTGAAATTCCACTCGGGAACTTTTCTAACCTCATACATGCGTGTGTAGAATATTTGGCCCAACACACGATTTAATCAACATCGTTCATCTAGTCAACATTTCCGAAGTCACCAAGGACTGCATAATCTCTGTTAAACTACCCAGTACAGCTCTTTCACTCAATGGAACCGTAAAGGTTACAACAACTGTGAGTTTTTTTTACGTGTCTCTGATAGCAACATATCGAAGCATGTTTTACGATCCTATATAAAAGTCCTGGGTATTCGTCTTAACATTTAGCCAATTGATTTCTCACACATCCATCATCCACAAGCAAACACGCATGAATGCACACTTATGTGTGTTCGTTAGTGCTTCCATGATTGCACGCATATATACATACGTCAATACATACGGCGACCCCACCCCCACCCGTGGGCGAGTGGTTCCTTCAGACGTATATCTTCGCAGATCATCGACACCTAACCTCTCATTGTGGGTTCGAATCTCTGGTTCGGCCAGCTTGTAACTAGCTTCTCTTGAGTAAGTTAATTTTTCCGGATTCTTCATCCAACGGATATTCCTGCCTTCACGTATAGCTTAAAATGTGCTAAAGACGCCACTTATATGATTGTATCCATGAATATGTTTTAATCTTGCACTTTCTTACCAAGTAACAAAGAAAATTTCAATAAAAATTATTTGTTTTCCTAAAAGACAGAGCGGAAACGGTAAAAATATAAAACAAAACTTACGATTTACGAAGAAGATCCAAATATGTGTCATAAAATTTTGAAAACCACATACGTATTGTGAATAAACAGTTCTAAATTAGAGTCAAAATTTCAGTTCCGTTTTAAGAGGGCGAATGATGACGTTGGATGAAAGTTTTACACAAATGTCCATAATTTTCACTTTGAATCACCATTTGTATTATCATGTTCCAATATAGAATTAATTTCAGCAAATGTCTTTCTCCAAAGACAATTGTGCAGTTCACAATGGAAAAAAATTATTATTTAAAAGGCAGATCAAGTACAACTATCGTCAATAACAAAACACGTTACTAACAAACAACTCTTTCCAGCACAAAGGAATACCATCATCTTAAGATATTTAGAAACTCTATAAGATCTTACGATGTGAATCTCTAAGGTGTTAAAACATGATTCTTGACTAGGTTGCAGCTACCTGAGTATTTTAGAGCAAACTCATCGATTGTGTCACGTACAAGTTTGAATAAATCATGCAATTTCGAAATATTGCCACAGCAGTATATAATTTCAACAAGTATTATTAGAAATTACCGTGATCACAACCAATCATTTACATAGCTATGTCTGACTGTTTACTTAATATGACTAAACCTTCTTGCAAAAAGCATGCTTTCACAAGTCATATTTATGTTGTAAATAAACAAAATGTTTCTAACACAAAATTAGACCCTGCAAAAATCATCATCATCGTAAACGTTATATTTAATGTTATGCAAAGTAAACACAAGTGAAATAAAAGAAATTAAAAAGAAGTCAGATTTTTACACATGTAATTTAACTTACCTACATACGATGAGCTGCTTGAAATTTTAGGAAAGAACTTCAACAAAATAGCAGATTAATTTCGATCCATTTATATGGAGTAAAACAATATTTATATTTGTTATCTGAGTTCAATGATTTGATCACCCCATGGAAATTCTATTGCTTCTTAAGTCATATGAAATCTGCATATAAATATCTTTAAAAGAAAAGTGTACATTCCTCTTTTAAGATCAACAGGTGGAATCATTTGCTGTTGTGATATAATTTAAGAGTATCCATTTGTTTAAATTATTCTTTGATTTTTTTTCTTCGACCAAAATACTACTTTTTGGAGCACTCAGTCAAAGATATACAGAGTATCAAGACAATTGGTACATCAACACACTTAAAACTACCTTATATCAGCACATTTAAAACTATTAGAATATCAGCACATTCAAAATTATTAGACATTCTTCTGGGATGTGATTAGACATTATTCTTCTGGGATGTGATAGAATATTTATAATAATTACAACTTAACTTACAGTTCTCTAAGTAACTTTTGAACTAGCAGTTGGTACTCTAGGGTAACAAAGCATTTGTAGAACTAAACTAAACTTGCCTCGATTGCTTTCTACCGTTGTTGTTTCTAAGACCATTGATTCGTAACTATATATAACTATATAACTATGTCTATCTCTCTTATATATATATACATATATATATATATATATATATATATATATATATATATATATATATATATATATATATATATATACATACATATATACATATATATATATATTTTTATATATATATATATATTTTTATATATATATATATATATATATATATATATATATATATATATATATATATATATATATATATATATATATATATATATATAAAGAAACGATACCGCGCTCAGTGTATTCAGACTGAAATTTGATTTCACAGCTGAAAGACATATAACCGTAAATATTAAAGAATTTTTTTCTACATGGGTGCATTCGTACATACACCATAATTTTGTCAACTCCAGCTACTTTAATACAGGTATAGGTGTCGACTTTGCGGAGATAAGTAAATGCATCACTTTTCTTCCTAGTATGTAGTACATAAGTACCGGCGAAGATGGCTTTTATGTGACGACGGTCAAGAGAATACGGAAATGGCAACTATTTGAAGTATTGGACTGTCTATCCGTATGAATATCTTGTAATGCAACGGATTTCTCTTGACACAAAAACGTGTCCCGATGTATTATTACAATCGTAATGTGCTTTTTGATTATAGGTTATTAGAAAGCAGTTGTGTGAGCAAGATAATTTCAGATCTTAAGGAAAGGTGTAATAGAAAAAATGGAGTCATTATCTAAAATGTTGTCAGCACAATTCAAACATTTCATGTCATTATTGTTTATTGAGATTGAAAATATTTGAAAATAGTTATCACGAAGTGCAATTCTTACATATAATACAAATGTGTCTGCCAAATTTAATATGATGTATTGTCTATTTTGTGAAGGTTGTTTTCATGAAACTCAGTTCAACAAAATGTAAAAGGGATCCCATTATAAACCAAATATCCCTAAAATATAAACAAAAACGATAAGAAAGAGATATAAAGCACAAAACAATAAAAACGACACAATATGAAAAGCGAAACATTATTTGCAATACTGTGATAATGATATTAATCGCCAATCGTCTAGGTCTATCCGTGATCTTGCGTGCCAAAATACCATGATTTTATGTTCAGTAGGTATTTCGAAGTCTCTGTTCAATGAATTCACATGTTGGGAGGCAGGTAGGTAGTTAACGAAATATCACACATTAAAGTATGGCTACTCTAAGTATAGATGGAAGCATGGTTGGAAGAATGTGGGGCGGAGATGTGACAGTCATATTTAACGTCATACAACTAGTTAACGAAATATCACACATTAAAGAATGGCTACTCTAAGTATAGATGGAAGCATGGTTGGAAGAATGTGGGGCGGAGATGTGACAGTCATATTTAACGTCATACAACTAGTTAACGAAATATCACACATTAAAGTATGGCTACTCTAAGTATAGATGGAAGCATGGTTGGAAGAATGTGGGGCGGAGATGTGACAGTCATATTTAACGTCATACAACTACACCCTCTATTAAACAAACCCTGATTGTATATTCAAAGTGTCATGTATCTGTATCTATATTACGTGTTTCAGCCTTTCTGGTAGATTCTAAGGTTCATTTTATTAAACATTACATAGTTTCATGATAGTGGGTTGTACTTTATATTCCGGTAAACATATTTATTGATCCTGAGCTTGGAACGTGCAGAACTGATCGTTTTGGCGAAGGTGATTGGAAAGGACCTGGCCTTTTTTGCAAGTTGAAAAGTTCTAGAAATGAACGCATGAATCTAATTATGATCTAAATTGTGCCTTGGTTTTTATATAATTAACGAGTATATGAGTAACGGGAATTCTTTATCCCAATCTTGAACATCTGAAGTGGAGTTAATCATTGAGCTGTGTTCGATTCTTATTCGAAAGGAATTGTTCATTTCAATTATTCCTAGAAAAACATTGCAGTAGGATTTCAGGCAGCATCAGGATGCCTTTCTTATTCCACGCTGAGATTAATGTATTTTTATATTCTCATTATTATGCTTTTCAAATTCCCCTTTAACAAACCACAACGTAGTCAAAGACCTAGATTCTACTTTGTTTTTTTTAAAAAAAATTGTATGAATTAGATGGCTTTGAAATAGCACAATTGTTGAGACAATAAATGGTAGTTTTGATCAAAAGAAATGCGTAAATTTAAAACAAGAATGAATTTTAATGTGTTCTGGGGCTGTTACATACATGATTGGTACTCCACGTACTGTGCATTCCAGAGAGTGGCAATTATGGATCATGACTGTATCATTTTTTATTTATTGACAAAATATTAAAAATAACAGATCGAATTCTAAAGTGCTTGTATATATATATATATATATATATATATATATATATATATATATATATATATATATATATATATATATATATATATATACACACACACACAAATGTTGAAACTATACAGACGGACGAATGAATAACGCCACAAATCATTACAATGACCTTGTTTTAAAATCGGCATGAAAACTTGAAAATTTTGTTATCAGTGTAACAAGAATAAATATGCATGTAACATATATTTATTTCCAGAAAAGTGCGAATCAGGTCAATATATATATATATATATATATATATATATATATATATATATATATATATATAAATAAATATATATATATATATATATATATATATATATATATATATATATATATATATATATATATATATATATATATTAGCTAATAGCTTTCATATTTTGCACAAGTTTATCTGTTAGATATTTCCATCAAAAGTCTGAAATCTGCAAATGATTCTTTCTTAAATGTAAACCCACATTTCTTCCTTAAAAACAAACTGAAAATAATGGCTTTTAGCTGATATAAAAAAAGTCAATCTTTTTTGTTTCATTAGCTTCATAAGTATTTCTTTAAGTAAATATTGTTGCTGTATATATTTATTCCAATTCTAATCGTTAACCGAGTTATTTCAGAGGTAGTTTATTTGAATTTGTTTGATACGCGCGTGCACAAATTCATTATTTCTTTTCTGAATTTTAAATCAAACATTCCATAAATGAATGGGTTTGCAACATTGTTGATAAAAAATGAATACAAAAATACAATATACGTCACAAACTCCGAATTCGACATTCTTGAAACAAAATCCTGATTCACGAAAGTTACAACGTGGAGACAAATGTGAGGAAAGTAACTAATGAAAAATACAATCGATATGACAAACATCATGATAGTAGTCCTGAATAAGCGTCGGTATTTTCTCTGTGCGCACTTCTCTAGAGAGTCCATCTTTCTGGAATACTGCCTAGTGGTTCTATATCTCGTCTTTTTCTTCTTGTTGCTGGTGCTTGAAGTGGACGAATGACTAGTATGTGAAATAATTATGGAATTAGTATTTCTGTTTAATCCAGTTTTATTCTCAGTGCATGATGGTTTATTACTACTGCTGTTATTACTGTTCTTTCCAATAGTTTGTACTTGTTGTAAATGTAACATAACTTGTGATGAATTCTGTCTAATTCGTTCCCTAGCGTGCTTTCCTTGATAATAAATCTGTCTCCCTATTAACGAATACAGTGTAGTCAGAATCATAAAAACGGCGAAGAGTATGAATAGGAGCGTTATATTGAAATATGCTTGATATGGTTTGTTCTTGTATTTGTCGTCTGTTTGGCAACTAACGCCAGTTATATTTCCGTAGCCAGTTTGTGCTGTGCTATAACCAAACAATACTGGAGCCGGCCAGGATGTAGCAATTCCTAAGACAAGAGAGATACAGCATGACATATGCACCAAATATAGCGACATCTGTTTCCGCCAGGGGAGACAGATCTTACAATATCGATCCACGGCAATAGCTGTCAGGATGAATACAGAACTTAAGCTCGTGAAATAGTTCACAAATCGCAATGTCTTACACACAGACACCGAATAGAAAATAAGAGAATATCTGAAATCTGCAATGACAAAAGGCATACCTATTGAACAAGTAATTAGGTCAACGAACGACAACAAAAGAATGAAAACCCGATGATTGCTTGTTTTAAACTTTAAAGAATAAATGTAAAGCACCAGACCGTTACCAATGACACCTATTACCATTAATATTCCAACAAGGATAATTGGTAAAAGGTATAAAAGGGCTTCTTTGTCATTGATTTCCTCCAAGGAATAGGAAGTGTATATATCTGTAACTAGTGTAAGATTCTCTCGCCAGGAAAGTTTCACACGTGCCTCCGAATCCCCTGTCCTGTTAAACGCTGAAAAGTTTATAGAATCCATAACTCACATGAATTCAGAAACAAAACTGAAAACCAAGTGACCAACATACAATGTTGCACAATATATTGAAAATATATATTAAAGGAAGAATCCGCGAGCCCTTTTTGCAATTAATAGCTGTCACTCGCTCGATACAGCAAGTTATTTTCCTGTAGCATTATCACTCATCACAGAATTGTAAATCCAAACGAATAACGTTAGGCACTAAAACATTTTCGATTATTAACGTGTAGATTCTGAAACCCGTCTGCCTGAGGCACTGTATGACGTTCATACTATTATTAATTTGATCTCATATGTATCAGAATCTCTCTTGAGTCTTTCTGTTAGTCGGATATATCTACACGCGATGACAGGTACAGTGACTGGCTTTACCGATCCATTTAAAATCAAGTATATACAGAAATAAATCATTAGGACAGTGATGTCCTAAACATCCGTTATATAAGTGTGTATAAATAATGTAGTATAAAGAAAGAAGTGCCCGAGAAAAACAAATAATAAGACGCTTTCTAATTCCAACTCCTGCAACAATTCCTCCGATTTCTCTTGAAACGCTTGTCACAGTATCCGTCGATAAATGTCTCTCTCACAGCAGACACGGATTTGTTTTGTCCTTATAAATCCTGCTATAATGCTGATGCCGCATAAGTTTTATCCTATAAATGGGCGTGATCTCGGTGATTCAAACAGAGACTGGAATCGTGCTATATGTGTATTCCGTAGGTGGTGTAAGAAATCATAAGCTTCCATTATATATAAATGTTGATATTACCAATCGTATACTGATTTGACTAATCAATAACGACTGTCCGAACAAAAACTCAAGTTCTCTTTTCGGCCTCAAATGTTATTCTTTATTGTTATTTTCGCCTTAAAATCATTTAATTTAAATTACACATGACATGATATATTAAAATGACAAGCTATATTAAATATCATTACTTCTGTCTCTTGGAATGTACTAGGCGCGAAGAGTATATAGGATTATAAATGTAACATAGGTTTAAAGCTGGTTAGGCTAATTGCCTGTGTATGTATTCCATGCCTTGAACCTTTCTGTAACATTGCGTTCTTCTTTCCGTCTGTATACCCATAACTTTAGCTCTGGCAAGAAGAATATTTTGAACTAACTTAATTTCGACTGGTTAATTAGTGTTTAGTTAACCTACGACTGGTTAATTAGCGTTTAATTAACCTACGACTGGTTAATTAGCATTTAATCCTCTACGCTGAAGGAAAATCAGACTCATATTATGATTGATATTCCTGCTATTCTTTAAAACTACAAATGTGTCTCTGATTACGAAGGCGAAATACAACTCGATTTTATCAAATTCAGAAAATATTGACTGAAATAACATCTTTTGTTGCGAATTAGCAACTCTGTAAACATATCCTCACACCCAAAAAGATTCCAAATAGCCCTCCTCCCCGCAATAAACATCACGCAGAATAAAGTTTAGGAGAAATGTCTGCGTTGTGTCCAATCACAACGCAATATGTTCTTATTAATAACGATTTTGCAGTACATTTGCGATGAACCATGATTTTACCATGAAAATATTGATAAATGAGAGCCATGGGAAGGTTATAAAATGTAAATGTTCTGTGTTGATAACGTTTACTGAACCGTTCACGAAACATTACTCTATCAATGGTATGTTTATCTGTATGTGTGCTTGTTCGTGTGTGTGATTTGGTGTTTTAAAATAGCTTTGAAAATTTTCAATCATATAGCTGCGATGTTTGCAGATTATATTGGTCTAGCACTGGAGTTTCTTACGACAGGCATGCAGCAAGATGTCCCACCCAGTCCCATTATCATGACACCATGCCGACTAGTCCTAATACTAACTTATTAACGCTGAGTGTTTCGCAAGACAGCTGGTAGTACCATTTATATAAGTTTTTGGCATGATAAGGCAGGAGTTGGAAGTTATAATGATTTCATACATCCTAGCGTAAAAAGTCACTGACGGCTGTTGGATTTCGAGATAGAAGATGGCAAGACTTTGTTTCTCATTTTATACAAAGGAATATGATTTTGTTCCTACGTGGGGATTTAATGGGTTCTTGTCCTATTTCTCTATTTTTGATGTAGCGCCTCAATGAATGCAAGTTTCAGTGCACCAGTCGCAGTTACATATCTTATATAATGACACACACATACTTATTTACACACACACCATGCATATAATTTGGATGAAGAGCGTCTGTCTCTTCATAAGGAGTATGAAGCATCGGGAGACCCATATTAGCGGATCATCTGATCGAATCCATATACACTGACATGCACACTCAATGGAAGGAAACAAAAGATTTACTCAGCTTCTCACGCTAAATCCGGAACTGCTGGAACTTCATTCTCTGACCTGTCATTAAACTGCAACCACCAGTTCAAGTCCACCTTGTTGTTAAAGAAAATGCTGTTGCTACCCATTGACTGTAAGTGGTAACAAAAGAACCCTTAAAGAACCAGCACGGACGTAAAGTACAAAATGAATGGTAAGAATACTGCCATCGAACATCTCATGAACTATATGAGAATACTCCAAAGGCATTTAAAACAATAAAGCTTGAAAAGGTTCTCTGTAACATCAAAACAGTTAAACCAGCAGACTATGTTAATATCATGCCTGATTTTCGGTAGCATTTTGGCCCATATGCAAACGTATTGCTTTCCGCTTTATACACGCAGGTTGTTAGGGAAAAATGTATGCCATATTTGAGGCCCAAATTAAAGACGATTGTGATCCTTAAGCCTGGCAAAGATCCCATGATGCGGCGAGCTATTGGCCAGTCTCCTTTCTTTCATTCTTTTTAAAGATACTGGAGAGCTTGATTCTCCATAGAATCGGTCCGATCATAAATGTTAAGGTGGCAGGCTTCAAAGATGTCAGCAGCATCTTTGATCATGTCTTTGCCTTGGCTATGTTTGTTGAAAACGGTTTTCAGAGGAACTTTGAAAGCTGAGTTGTTTTCCTTGATCAAACAACTGCTATTGAATAGTCTGCACGCAGGCTGTTGTTCAAATTTGCCAGAGTGAATCAACACCGATATTTGAGAATATCGAATTATTCTTTCGCGACAGGCGCTTCAGAGTGCATGCACAAGAGAGCTGTAGACAGAGATCTCAAGCGCAGGAACTTCTACAGGGGTCTATTCTTTCTTCCAGTCTTTTAATGATTATAGCAAAGACTTGCCTGAAACAATGTTAATGTATGCAGACGACATTATGGCGGGACGCAAAATTGCTCGTTCCCTGAGCTTGAGAAGGTATTGAACAAGGATCTGGAGGAAATATCGGACTTCTTCAAGAAATGGCGCCTACAGCCAAGCACAATACAGTCAGTGGACAGCATAGTCAGACTTAACAATGCAATAGCAAACTTTGAGCTTTGCATTATCCTCAATAGGCAACATATAAAACTATCTTATGCCATCATATCTTGTTCTGATCTTAGGCAGTTCATTGACAATCTCCATGCCACACCAAGCTAACTGACGTCCAGCTCAGAACAACAAAGTGCTCACTACATCATATTTCTTTATCTTTGCTGCCAGTACTCAGCAAAATTCCTCCTCACCATCTCCATCACCAGGAAGCAACCATAAAACTGCTGGCCAAGGTGTATGAGGGTTAAGAAAATCTTCAACTCTATATGCACATCAATTTTCATCCAGGAGTCCGCTTGTCTTCGAGATATTCTGCTTGGTTAGGTCTGTTGTCGAAGGACATGACAGCTATTTCGGCATGGAGTGATAAATGATTTTTAATAGATACTGGAAACCACTTTCGCGCAGTCGAGCCAACTGCTTGTCCTCTTAGCTTCAACCAGTTCACGATATCTGTGGATCACTCTCAATCGTTGGCGGACAGGACTGGGTCGATCTGCAGTCAACATTGTCCAATGAAGAATGGCCACTGACTCTTCATATAGCTGTTGAGCTCCATAGACCAAGTCACACATTGTGAACATCTGTCCAATAACAAAGTTTTCCGATGAACTGTGGGCTTCACACCATGCCGACGATGACGCAGTTAATTTGTTCTGCATGCACTGCTTGCGATAAAAACATTGGTACAACTTACACAATGTATGCATTTATAATTATATAGGTGATATACACTTATATACACAGTTTTATGTGCCATGGAGAAAAGAGCTGCATGTGTTATGGAGAAGAGTGCTCAATGTGTCATAGTGAAAAGAGATTTAAGTTCCATGTTTAAGAGAGCTTTGATTAAAAGTTAATTGTTTCCATAGGGATCGCAAGACCCAACTGGCAAATAGGTCAGTAAATATTTTGTCAGACCTCCTTTTGTTTATTAATCTCATATTTAGTATTGCTTTAAAAGGTCAGGATATTAGTAGCAAACCTTAAAATCATTGTGTTATTATATCTGAGCCTGCGTGAACTGTAAATGTAAATATTTTACAGTATATTTTCAATTGCCAACCATTGAGTTTCGCATACTTACAACAACTTAAAATTCTGACGTAGTGCGCTACTAAATATCTTGATCATGTTTTGAAACACAATGTTTAGATATTTAAATAGTTAGGATTTCCCATCATATGAAAAGATGTCTTTTGGATATGAGGTGTCTTTTTTCTTTTGAATAAGATAAGTAATTATCTTAGAAAAAATTTAAAACTTGCATTCATGAAAGTAAATACTTTTTTAAAAAATAGTAAAGACTAGATATAGAAACTAATCCCCCAAGTCTGCCAGCATGATGAAGAAAGCTAATATATGTGCTACTGTTTTGCTATCACTGTCTATTATCATTGAAATAACCATTCTTTTTTAACCTAATACATCACAGAATGCTTTACTTTTGTCGTTAGTTGCTGTCATCCTTCAGATCCTCATAACGTGTATTGTATTAAGTTGCTTCATTTTTAACATCTACCTTTTAAAGTACTTTGCTTGCTTATGTTTGGATTTCTACGCGAAATGTTTTGTCTAACTATATATTTAAATAGTTAGGATGTCCCATCATATGAACCATCATACCAACCAACCAAACCAGGTTGTATGTCTTGCAAATCGTGCTTCATTTTATGCTTTTATTGTTCCTTATATATATATATATATATATATATATATATATATATATATATATATATATATATATATATATATATATATATATATATATATATATATATATATATATATATATATATATATATATATATATAAGCTCAGTAGAGCTGATGTTAAATCGCTGTTTATAATTATGGCGGTTATAAATAAATCGTATATTATCGATCGAGTTGCTTGTTCCCTTGCTAAGCGGAACGTGTCGTCGCATCACTGGTCTGATCTTTTTGCAAAATATTGGATGCTGACTGAAAATTTATTTTTATATCTTTATAAATTACACCTCTACTGCTGGCCCTTTTATGACTATGAGATGTATTTGTGATTAATCTTAACGATTTAGTTTTTAAAAAAGCTTTGAATACTTTGTAATACCTGTCTAAAACAAAAAAAGCATAAACTGCACTAGGATTGTAGCTGTTATATGCTTGGATATTGTGGGGAGTGGTATCACAGCGATATTTAAACTCTCGAGCACCCGAAGCTAACCGGAGATTTTACTGTATGAATTTGTTTTTATGCTATCTCTATTGTTAAATGGGTACCCAGTCATATTTACAGACTAAATATTTAAAGAAAGAAAGGTAACATAGGCAATCCTTTTGCATACACATTGAAAAAATTAATAGTTGCTCTTTGACAAAAAAACCTCACGCCGATTTGTACAATCAGAATAAATTATATAATAAGATAAATACAATCAAAATCATGTAATGCGCCAATTAGTAAGACTAATCTTTCGTCTCAATAAATCGAGAAGATACTGAAATTCACAAATTTTACAAACACTAAAGACGTATTGCATTACAAGGAAAAGTCATAGAATTCAAACATGCTCATTTTCAATGGCATAACTTGAGAAAAGTGGGCTAAGGGTTAAACACTGTACCATCTTCATCTATTATTCTGATTTAAATACATATATTCGGTTCATTTGGCAGGCTTAGAAACACCACTAACACCAATAACTTCTTAATGCCAAACAAAAAATTCACACAACCACACAATTTGAACACAGTTTATCAGAAACAGAGGCTGTAATAGATGATTATGTCGATGTCATTGAAAGTGATATTCTAGCTGCGATTAAAACAGTGCTTACGCCAAGTAAGAAAAAAAATCATTAGACATATATTTATATTTTCCTCTAAAATGTAAAATAGCAATAAAACTTATAAAATTAGACTTAAAGCTTATGATATAGTTTCATAATACACGAATGAATAAAGAGATGAAAGGGATGTAATTATCAAATTCCAACAAGAAACCAGCATATCCACAAAGAGTTAGATATCCAACACAGCTGTAAATTGGAAATATTTAGAAACAACATTTGAAATAATGTTGCAGTTAGGGAAAAGTTTCTAGGAAGCGAAAGGTTGCAGTGAATGTTTAAATAGACATGTATTACAGTTGTTTCTTTGGTACGCTCTATATATGATTACATCAAAACTAATCTGGATATGAGGTGAAATAAGTTATGATGAAGAAACGAATTGCACCCAAACAAAATGAATATAATCATTACTGATAAAGGTAAAACGATTATTTTTTTTTGTTCATGTCCTTCGTCAACCCTTTGGAATATTTCTCATAATGAGGAAAGATATACTTTTGTTGCAATTTCATGCTAAAGTGAATGTATGATTAAAAAAGTATTTGTGGTACAAACCGAATAAGTTTTGCCATTGTAAGAGCTCAGTGGAACTTGAATTTATTTGCATCTGATCAATGGATTGTCTGAATAAAATTATCTCCGGAATATTTGCGTATATGTTCGAAAAGACAATATTAATACATATTAAACTCTATTTAGTTTCAGTTAATCATTTTCTTTGTTCTTTTACTGGCTTTATTGTGTCCTTGTAAATTTAAGTGAATATAATTTTCACCATAACTTACAAAACTCTGATTGATATAATGGTTAGGTCATCTTTGAGAACATCGTCTAATACACTGTCCACTGGATAATCTATAGTGCCATATGAAGTTAGTGTCATACTTGATGTTATAGTAATGTTAGTGTCTCAACATTATTGAATCTATGTAAGTCTCGTTTAATGACCATATTTGTTTTTGAACTCTTTATTGCATAACTACCACATTATCTTTATGGATATCGCAAATTCGAATCTATGGTTTATTTGACCTTTTATTTTCTAGTTTCACCGCATTAAAATATTACACGTAATGTTCTCTTGAGAAAAATAATACATCTTTATGATATGTTAAACGGTAGTTTCATCTATACATCTTTGAAACGGTAATTTAATCTACACATTTTTTACTGTTGCGGTTCTCAAAAGATAACTATGTATCTTTTTCAGGTTATTTTTCCAATTAAATGATTGAAGCGAATTACATGAGATTTATATCCCATCAAAATATATCGCTAGCAAGTGCATCAAGTGGTATTATTTATTCCATATCGAAAACGTAAACAATTGACTAAATTTTTCAAATACCAGCACCATGTCACCAAGGAGACCAAGAATGTTACTCATGATAAGGAACTCAAACCTTTTCCATTTTTAAAGAATCAGGAATTTCGGTCTCTTTCCTTGCTAATTCATGTACCACACACAAAATGGTCAATAGGCAAATATATGGGGTTAACAATTATTTTGCAGAACTGAAAAGTTATTTAGCCCTTCCGCAATTTCATGGTCATAATTGAAGAAATACAAAACAATTTTTAGACACGCAGTAGAATAAATGAAATTATTACAATGTCCATGACCTTCTCAATGAAGATGATGTTTATCGTTTTCATAGTAGGCAACTTCACCAATCAGAAATAGATTAGTAATTGTATCTGTTATAACGTTTGCCAAAGGCAGTAGATCAGATATAAAAAGACAATTAATTGATAAAAGGAAAACTTGAAAGAGATCGATATTTGATCAAAATCACCTAGATACCGGATATATTACATCACAATAATATCTCTGGATAAAAGCTAAACTAAGTAGATAGTAATTCTTTCTCGGAACAGATATTTAACTCATTCCTGTCATTTTTCTCTACAGCGGACAATTCTAATGAACGATGCTCAAAAACAGCAACTATTTACTTACCTTTCTACTACAAAATCTTTAAACAGATTTACACAATACTTTGTGTGACAATATAAACACAAAATTTAATCACAACTGTAACTTAAATATTGGATTACATACATACATACATACATACATACATACATACATACATACATACATACATACATACATACATACATACATACATACATACATACATACATACATACATACATACATACATACATACATACATACATACATACATACATACATACATACATACATACATACATTAAAAGGTAAAAAGACTGAACTGACAACAACACAATGGATGGTTGATACTTAAACTCGTTCTAGATGAAAAGAGACAAGAGCAATTTTTAATACATAGTAATTTCATCCAATACCTTAAACAGGCATTTACATGTAAATTTCACCAGACCTATCAGATCATAGCCATTTTCCTCTATGCCGTTATCTACGATTATGGACAAACTAACTTTAACTTGACAAATGTGATCTGAACATTTTTTTTGTTTTTCTCTATGCATTGAGCTGTAGTGTTTCGTGAAGTCTATTTAATTTATTTTTGCATATAGTTGTGCAGAATGCCATGTAATAGTAATTGAAGACTATCCGTTTTGTTTTTAATTTTATAATTGTACAAATGGACATTTATTGCTATGCGGAACTGTAATTGAAACCTGTTTATCTCCCGTAAGCATTTTAGCCTCCAGATTTTTCATTAGCATCAGAAAAAGTATTCTGTGATTTTCATCAATATTCTACTCTATGAGATGACAGTTCTCCATCTGTAAAAGCATAAAATGAAAAGTTATATCCAAATGAGACAGAGTTGTCCATATCTTCTTCAAAATGTAGGAGGAAGAAAAGATAAACATAAATATTATGTTTTATTTTATTAAGTGTAATCTGATGTTTTGAGGGTTTTTCCTCCTAAATCAATGGATATCATTAGTTATGCAGTGAATGAATATTAAATTTATGCATTGTTGATGAAGTTATTTATACCGATAATCTTTCCCATGGTGGTATTCACTAAATATAATTAGGAAAAATCGGTTTCAATATCTTTTCTCTCATGCTCAATGGATTGGATCAAATAGTAGATTATTATAGGGCTGGTCAATATTGATATGAATAAATAGAAATATTTAAGTTTCTATATGTTTTCTAGGTACTTCACATAGTTCTTTGCCATACAATTAAACCCCATAAATGGATCGAGAGATGAACATCTCCAGGTCCGGCCCTAGGGCAATACGAACGAGGCAACCACCAAATGCTTTGCGTTTCTGAGTCCCCGAGCTGTTGACGGAAATTAACTACACAATACAGTTCTTTTGCTTACGACCCCACACTCATCGCCTGCTGAATTGGGACACGCATGCTGCATTGGGCTCCGCACATCCTAAGGCCGGGATTGACCATCTGTCTATACAATCACCATTCTATTTTCATTTTTCCTTCCATGTGTTCACAATATTCCGTATGCAATCACTTCAGTATATCACTGCTCTTTAATTTATTTTGTGGCTTTTTTGACCTTACGAAACATCTCTGCTTTACTTATTTGCATCAATCAGTTTATTTGCTATCTCTTTAAGTCAATAATAATGATCATTAAGGCCATTTAACCTCTGCTGGCAAAATCTAGAAGAACAAAAATATATAGATATGATAATAGGTATAAAAGTGTTGACTTCAGCCCTAGGTTGAAATTCATATTATGTCAAATCTTCAAAAAAACTTCAGCAGATGTACCCTTATAAACTGGAATCCTGTCCATGCTGCTTCAAAATCTCAGTCTCGAGGGTTGTAATTATTACAGGATTAGTGATCGCAATCTATGTCAATATTCTGTTCTTACAATGATGGTCCCTTGTCCACACCAATAGGTCTCCATGGAAACTTGCCAAACGGAGATTTTAAAGCCAAATAAGATATTTGTTTTATAATGTAGGGGCAATTTAAGATAATTAAGTCTGCATTTAATTTGAAGAAACAAAATGTGTTTCAGGACAGTAAATATGATGTTTTTCCTGATAAAACAAACTATTTCTTTTATGCTATTTTTCTTCAAGAGCAAACAAAATGAAAGGAAAAATAGATACATCATCTCAGAGTTGATTGTGTTACTAACATCAATACTTGTTCTCTGAGTGGTACAGGCATTTCTATATAGTAGATCAGTAAAGATCTGAATTCTTTATTAATTCTGTCGTAGTTAATGAATTTAATGTGCGCATGACGAGCATGTAATAATGAATTATTGAATGTCATGTAATCAATTTTGAAGAGTTTCTAATGAAAGTAGTACCATTCGCTAACAAGACTTGGATAAAGATATATCTCTGATGTAACCCCTGTTCTAGGAAATAAAATAGTTTTATAACTTGACTGGCCTAATCCAAGACCATGTATAGAAGAATAACAACTTGAAAGATCAATGCTTTCATTGGTGTTTAATTATTGTTTACATTTTTCTTCAGTGTAGCAAAATGTTCCATCAAGTGATTGAGTGGAAACTATCGGCTTTATACCCTACAGCATATTTCTATTTTTGTTTGCAATTAAAACCATTGATTTTTATGCCATTTATTGCAAACATGCCATTTAATAAAAAGTTTACTTACCTTATGATACCTTAAAGGTTTATAAAGGATAATCATTGATTAAAAAAAAATCAAAACCAGAACCCACAAGTAATCAAACAATCTCACTCATTCTGTACATTATAATCCCCGACCCCATCTCTTTCAATTCTATGGTAAAATTGGAAGATATTATTGTGTTTTAGTTAAGGGAAATGCAAAATCTTAGTTCGAAGATGTGACCTAACGTTTCATAATTGGGGGCTACAAGTATCAATAAATTGAAAGGTCTACTAGATGGTTAACAGACAACTTTAGTTTATGTAATAAATTTAATATTTTAGATGTGATCATTAGAGGTATTATGTCAAATCAACATTAATGACCCCCCACAAAATATATATTTCTTATCTCTTAGGCAAGAACGCTCCTAGCCAATTTCGCGATCGGTAATTTCAATAAGACAAAGCGGAAGTGATGATCTGTAGGAACTCTGCATTTTTACTTTCGTTAGTTGTATTCAGTAGGTGTAACCATGCGTTATTTGTCCAGTGACAATACGAGATTGTATGCAGTGACCATTTGACAGACGACGATTTCGATACCCTTCATATAATTATAGTCACTTGGTAGTAAGACTATTAGACGACTCCTGTCAGTACAGTTATTTTGCTAGATAAATGAATCCGCAAACAAAAATTTCAACAAATACCAAGGGTTACAGCAAGGCTGGCAACATTTTGACCGAGAGAAGCTTATACAGAAGCGAGAGCTAGCGAGAGCAAAATATGTATACATTGTTTTCTTGCTATATTATTGGTCGTCAGACCCTATCCCTCGCCACAAGTAAACCTAGCAAAAGAACGATAAATGGGGAAATGGCGATTTTATTGACAGGGTGTTTGCAAACCATAATAACCCCAATTTACCCATCAATATGAATCTTGCAGATACACTGAGAGTAAGTTACATTGTTTGCCAGAATATTAGACAACTGTGCTAATGGATGACGATCTAGGTTAGAGTGAAACCACAACCCATTGCTTGCGAGTGTAAATACTAATGTCGGTTCAATGTGGAGAGTATTATGTCATTATTTACAATATGCAAAGAAACATTGTCAAAGGGAATATTTTCAAATACTTTAATGCTATCGATGTAAAGATTTTACCTTCTAAAGCTGCTTTGTGGTGCATTTTGATCTCACAGTGAACTTTCAATTCATTCCCTGTTTACTTGGTTTGTATAGCTTCATAGTTAATAGGGATTCATAAGGCCTCACAAATTGTATCAGCATACGAGTCATTAATCAAGTTATATATTTTTTTATTGCGGAAAAACTACAATGAATTGGTAATATGTCAAACTTAATGATCAACCCTTAGCTGTAAAAGTAAGTAAAAGGAGTTGGTACTTTTAGTAACTATTTTTCAGACATGCAAAAGACTTCATGTGTGACTTCCATATCTACTTCCATATCTACTGCAAAAGCATGAAACACATTATTCATACTCTTATATGACTAGATACACCATCATGCAGTATTTCTTTTTTGATGACAGGCCGATTTGATACTTAAGAAAAACAAGCTAGGAATCGAAACATAATATTTTTATCTATTAAGTTTGCTCAACTCATCTTTTCTTCTATTTTATTTTTCTTCAGAACAATGAAGTGAAGAATAGCTATGACTTACAGAAAGAGGGACTCTCTAGAGCCATAGAAAACTGTACAGCCGCAGTCTGCAGGTTGAGACTTTACTTCAGACAGACTTGTTCAGCTGCAAAAAAATGATCCTGAGAGAATATAAGATGTAGATATTGATTTTTGTCTACACTAAACGATACCATTTGATAAAATTTGTATAGAGGCACATATAGTAATATAACAGTTATATTTTTAACGTTATATTAAAGTTGGACAGTGAATATATCTCTAGGAATACATCCAGCTACCCAACCAACATTTATATTGCTGGAGTCTTCTTCCAGGCCTTGTAAATACAGCCACAGAAGGAAGAAACTAATTAAAGCAAAGAAATCGAACTTAAAAGATTTTAAACAAAATAAAGCTAATACAGTATTTTTGTAGTACATATTCAAAATCATATATATAAAAACAAATTTTTATTATTATTATTATTATTATTATTATTATTATTATTATTATTATTATTAGTTCAT
>JAEAOA010002072.1:1000000-1020000 GCA_016746295.1 Potamilus streckersoni
TATATATATATATATATATATATATATATATATATATATATATATATACACTGTAAAGAATATAGCCAAAACTAATTCTACCACTGAGATATGATACCTTCACTTAGTGTATATGATACGTAGCCTTTTTCCAACTGACAAATGTGACAGACAGATGAAAACTCAAGTCAGTATTTGTTTTATTATAAAGCTGACCAAACGATTACCGCTCTAACGATGCTAAATATGAATCTCGTCAATTTCAGATAAAACTATTTCCTGACAAAACTATTTCCGTTTTATGATAAGTTACACTGCATTATGTACTGTAGGAACAACAGCTTCATCCGGAATCGTTTCCAGAAATCGTCTTCTAGAGTCAGGCAGACATGTATATTGATACAGACAGAAAGACGTACGTTAAATGTAAATTCTAAGGCAGTCATATGGCGAGGCGAACGAAATGGTTTGTGTGCTAATGGGTATTGGAATCATGGACATATTCAATAATGATCTTAACCTCGATAGGCTTTATAAGCACAGATAATTAGTATATAGTTGAACTCACACCCAAATCCGCAGGTGTCGATCCTAAAAATGGGAGTAAATATATAATGCAATCAAATAAGATGGCGTCTATGATTATAATTTGTGATTATGATTTTTAACGTAACTTTTAAAAATTTTTCAGTCATATCGCTGCGATGTTTGAAATGTGGATGTTTATAGTTATGTCAAGGACTGGGCCAAGTAGTAGGAGGGGGCGAACCCTACAAATTTTTGCGACAAAATCGATTAAAGCCTCAGAATGCCAAATGGAGCCTTCCTGCGAAATCTCATATTTTAACCAAAAAAAAAATAAGACCCCATTTTTACAAATGGAGCCTTAGCGATTTTGTCGTAAATACATTGTCATAACCACCCTCAAAATTGCTGCCATCTACGTCGCAAATATGTTGTCATCTCGCCCTCCCCCTGCTGCCGATTAATACAAATTATTTAACCAAATATTTGATCAAGTCCAATACGATATCGTGACCGAGGGTCGTGTAAATTTATTATTATAAATCCATATGGGACTGACTGAGCATGACTAAAGTAATTTTTAAATCCATTGAAGTCCATATCGGAACACCATGTCTGCCAAATATTTCGTAGCGTATGTGTATCAACGCCGTTGAATACAGCAAGAATATTGCAGTTATCGCGAATCACTTTTGGAATTTGAGTGTATCGTTGAGTGACATATATCACATCAGTGTTTTTATGCCTACCTCGGGAAAATATTCTAGCAGGGTTCTTTTGATTATCTAACATTACATCATCGTACACTACAAGATTGTTTATGTCTCCATCGAGATCTTCTACTGATGGTGCATCATTAATATCAGTAATAAAGTCGATTACACTTTCACCTTTAATTTCTGATGCATTTTCATTATAATCTTTTAGCACTTCATAGCACCTTTGATCATCTACGGATGGGGCAACTAAATATAATTTATCCCACTTCATAAATCGCATTATCAAATTAAGCAGCAATTGTGTTTTACCCGATCCAGATGGTCCGATTATAATGGCACAGACAGAATTCGGAAGCGCTGCGTGGTGTTTTACCGGTTCTCTAATTTTAGTCGCTGAAAAATCAATTATATTCATAACGCTATATATAAATTATGGATTTATATTGTGTTAAATGTAAACAGCGTACTGATACAACCGATCAGACAACCATTACAACTAAAAACAATAGACTAACGCTTACTGGTAAGTGTGTAACACGTGGTACAAAAAAATTTAGATTTAAAAAAAAACAACTCGGAGGTGATATTGCCGCAAAACTTGGAAAACTCCCCGGAACCCCATGGGCAAAATACCCCGGAGAAAAACACCTTTCAGGATATAGTTACTGTGGTCCCGGAACGAGATTAGATATCAGACTTGATGATCAAAATCAGCCCCGGCATGGTGAGTATCCGATAAATGCTATTGATAAGGCATGTCATGCTCATGATGTTGCATATAAAAGCAATAATTTGCAACAAAGACATCTCGCGGATGTAAAATTAGTTCATGCGTTAAATGCTATTCCCGATAAATCCTTCAAAGAAAAATTGGCTTCATTTTTGGTCAAATCAGCTATGAAAGGCAAATTGGTGTTAGATGCTGGTAATTAAAAACATTAGTGTTTTTATAGTATGGAATCTATTTATTATTCTCCGAAAGGATACTGGAGGGGTAAAGCAGCAATCAGTAAACTCGCTAACGTTGCAAAAGTGAAAAAGTCCACTGCGAAAGATTGGTTATCCAAACAAGCTATATGGCAAATTTATCTACCACCGCCTAAACAAATTAATTATTCTCATTTTGATGTTACCGTACCCAATGAAGTTCATCAGGCTGATTTATTGTTTTTACCACATGACCATGGTTACAAATACGCGCTAACTGTAGTTGATATTACGAGTCGATTTAAACAAGCAGAGCCATTAAAAACAAAGTCAGCTTCTGAAGGCGCTTCTGCATTTGAAAGGATTTATAGACGAGGTCCTCTAAGATGGCCAAATCTATTACAAGTTGATCCTGGCAAAGAGTTTCAAGGTGCTGTTCTATGAACAATGAAAACTCATATTGTTACAATACGACGGGGACATACTGCGTTACATCGTGATCAGGCAATTGTAGAACGATTTAATCGAACTCTTGCAGAACGGTTATTTGGATATCAATATGCAAAAGAATTCATCCAAGAAAAACGATCTCGTGAATGGGTCCAAAGGTTACCGAGTGTAGTTGCAGCGTTAAATAACGAGATTACTCGAATTATTAATATGAAACCAAATATTGCAATAAAAAAAATATATACCTGAACAACCACAGCGGGTTAGCACTCAGCCACTTTTCGGTGATGTTACTGTGAGATATTTATACGAACCAGGAGAACTTGAAGGTGGTAAAAGAAGAGCTACTGATCCTATATGGAGTGTTACTACGCATAAAATTTCAACCATAACGCGATCAACTGGTAGACCTCCAATCTACAGATTGGATTCAACTGCACCTCAGCGTGGTTTTACACGCGAACAACTACAAGTCATTCCGGACGATACTCAATTACCGCCACATGGTCTTAACTAGCTCCGTTACGTCTATTACACTCAAGACAGGTCAACATCACATTGTTTCTGACATGACCAAGACTGGTATTTTTTCTGTCTACGGTGAATTGTCGAGGGTCTTTATCCGAATACTGCCAGTGCATTATACAATTGGAACTGGCGCAGTGATTATTCTGTTGTTCTTTAAATGCGATTATTACTTCAGCATCAATATCAAATTCTCGTTGTTTTTTTGTCCTGCTGTTTGTAACCAGAGAGTTTTTTTTATTAATGATGCTAATATCAGTGTTATCATCGTTTGCATTAAAATCATCATCGAAAACAATCCTTCGTAGTTAATTTATTCGTCGTACTCTGGACACTGCGAGATAGACTAAATTTGACCATTCAATGCGATTATCAACTATCCAAACAATTGTATCCGTGATGGTCAATCCTTGTGACGAGTGTATTGTTGTTACATAACCAAGCGTCCATGGTGATTTATCAGCGCATAATGCATCTTCTGCAGCATTGATATCAACTAGCACAATATCATTTAACACTAGAATCTATTTCTCCGTCTGGCCTGGAATTTCAACTTCAATATTCTGCTTTCGTGTATCCAATGGTCTATAACACAACGGTACTGGAAACGTTGGGAATTTTTTCTTGTGTAGCTCAAACAACTTTTTCTGAAGTGCGTCTCTGACTATCTTTCTACTTGCTACTACAAAATCATTTGGTCTTCATGTTTCCCATAAATCATTCATAGGCGTTTCAGAAATTATTTCACGCGCTACTTCACATTGAATTCTATCGGGTTGTAATCTAATTAGTTTTTTAAACTCACGTAATTGCTCATCGAGTGCTCTATAGTCAGTATCAATTTCTTCGTAATAATCAACAAATCCTTTTAACCAATTATGTGGACTTCTACCAACAAATGGTGGTGGTTGACCATGATCGCCGCACAAAATAACTGTTGTATTATTTTGCAATAACCAATCAAGAAACATTTTTAATAATCTTCTGAAACAGTACATGCTTCATCCCAAATAATAACCGCATGAATAATTTTTTCACCCATTCGCTCAGGAGTCCAAGCATCACCCTTGTATCGAAAAAAACTATGATACGTGCAAGCTTCAACGGAAAATCCTTTGGATTTTTGGCGTTGTTTTATCTCTCTCGCTAGTCTATGGGTTGGTGTGAGTACAATCATGGACGTTTTCTCTCGATATAATTCTATCGCACGTGTTGTCTTTCCAGATCCACCACAACCGTTTAAATAAACTGTTTTATATCTACAAATTGGATCTGATATCGGTGGTGCTTTAGACATAGAAAATTCTTCGGATTTTTCACTGATAGAATTATCGTTCTTCAGGTAACTGCTTTTAATCTCAAGGTCTGCTGATTCAGAATAATCGCGTTGTATTTCACGTTAAATTCGCCATGTTCCCCAAGTCTATTCGCTATTAGTAAATTTAGTTACCTATTTGATATATTTATTATCGACATACATTGAATCAATTGCAACTCTAACTGCTATACTAGGAAATCTATTTATCATTGCAGATAAATTGATAGATGCATAACCCAGCATAGAAGCCCTTAAATGTAGATATGCAGAGCTTTCTCCATCACTGTAAGTAACAATTCTACCTAACTTTGTTTTATTGGACAAGAAGGCTGTTTTACAATTTTGCGTACCTATTTTTCTCTACTGCATCTTTAATAACGAAGTCGTATTCGGCATCATCTATAATCAATCGTGAGGATTGTCTTTTAAAGTTGAATTTTTTTCCACCTTGTGTAAGTTTACCGATTATTCTTCGGCCGAGATCCTTTGCTTCACTATTCCGTTGATTAAATATCTTTTTTGAACATTCATTGATGTACTCCTCGTCAGCATCAATATGTTTTCTAGACCTATCGATTATACTATCAAGACATTCTGGTTCTGGTAACCAGACATTGGTTTGTTTTTGATATGAGATAATTGCTTCGCTGACAATCAACAAAACTAACATTTTACAATCAATCATATATCGCAATAACACTATTGGTAACCACATCCTTTCAGCCATGTGTCTACCAATCCAAACATAACAACACAGATGAAGTCATTCAGCGAATTCAAATGATACTACGCGAGCAAAACCGGTCAAATCAAAATCAGGCAGTGGTCCATTAATAGCAACGCGAGTCATTTCATGTGTGGGATGTCCAAACCGTTTAAAATACTCACCAGCGAATCCATATCCTAGAAAACTTCCTGGATAACAGGCAACAATATCAACTGATATCATACTTTCACGATTGTACTTAACGTTCCATAGACCGCCATGATAATATTCCAAACAGCTGGATTGAACCTCCTGTAAAAACTCTTTTCGTGTTGGTTTCCAATTATTTTTCTTTCTTACAAAATGAGCTGCAACCGATGGAATTGTAAAACAATTTGTAAGTAACTGTTCGTAATCGTCGGATTTTCCATTAAAAACGGTAGCGTTTTCACTGAGACTTATTGCTAGATTTTTCATACTATTATGTAGACTTTCAGTACGATATAATTCACCGTTAGGTTTCACAAATTGATTGAATTGACATTCTTCATCTTCAAAACTATGAAGTAGCCATACTGATACAGGGTCGTTTTAACACAAACTAGCAATAGCATCGAATAATCTTTCTTCAGTGAGAATGCCATCCTTGGTGAATTCTTCTGGGATATACTTCACTGTTCTGTCTCGCGGGAATATTGTAACCACGGATGTCCATGCGTGTTTGTTATGATCAATAATTTTGATTGGAGCTCCGTTTTTATTGTATTTCGATTCGTATAATACTTCGCCAGTTATCGTTGAAACGGTTATAGGAAATCTCAACGACTTTTCCAATCTAGCTATATCGGAAATAGTTGCTCCGTTCTCTTTCACTGTTAGCTCCCATTGATCTATTTTTTTACGTCTTAGATCGGTTAATTTATTCCCACGGAGTGCATTTGTAAAGTGTTCTATGATACGTTGTGCCACACAATTGAGTGGTTTTTCCACTGACGTTGACTGTTTCATTGGTGCTAGTTTTCCAATGTCAGGTTTCTTATTTAACGGATACATCCCATAAACAATTGCTGTTTCTGGATACGCTTTTTCATAGTATGGTTTATCAATTCCAGTTAACAATCCTGGTCTGGAATCACGGCTAACAATGACTGTTGTCCTATCTTTGAGAATTGGCTCAAACTTGTCTCTTATAACCCAATCGCCCGATTCTAAATTGATAATGAATTTCACTCTGAGAAAATACTTTTTATTGCCAAGTTGTGATAGTATCATAGCTGCTGTTTCATCATTCATTCTAGCATCAACAACACCATCAATTTTAAATGTTGACCAGGTGTGTGATGCACCGTCCTGTTTAAACTCATGAACACAATCTCGTATTTTTCTAATCAGACTTCTATTATTTATTCTCTCTTTTGGTACATCTTCGAGAGTTCTATCAAGATTGAATTTAATATTTTTCCAAGGCTTGATTGCCGATAATCTCTTGAATTCTTCATTCATATAAATAAGACAAGTATTTAAATAGAAAATTTTGTTTATATATAATGAATCACTGCAAATGGCTTATGATTGGATCAGTAACCCCATATAATAAATCGTGTAGAGGTGAGTTCTGTGGATATCACTTACAGAGTGTCAGAAATAATTCGACAGGCCCGGCACCATGCATAAATTGTGGGGTGGGTGTGAGAGTAAAATCACAATTATGTATCAATTGTGGGGTAAGCGGTTTAGAGAATTAAAACGTTATTATGATAAACGAATAAAAAACGCTATCATTGACCCTAACCATGACTCTGTCAAAGACGAAATCATAAAAACCCCTCAAGACTACATTAATAGATTTATAATTAAAGCAAATAAT
The DNA here is from genome assembly GCA_016746295.1 of Potamilus streckersoni. Lineage (NCBI taxonomy): Eukaryota > Metazoa > Mollusca > Bivalvia > Unionida > Unionidae > Potamilus > Potamilus streckersoni. The sequence goes on from JAEAOA010002072.1 coordinate 1,007,017, forward strand.
GAATTAGACAAATAGTATTATTATATATAAATGGAGCAAGAATTCAGACCACATCCAACACTCGTTAATTATGAAATATCTGCTGATGGTGAAATTAGAAACCGCAGACTGAAAAAGCCAATTGGTTTTGTTAATGATCAAGGATACTTGCAATTTACTGCTGGAAGAAAGAACTATTACGTTCACAGAATTGTATATGAAGCATTTTATGGATTGATTAAAGATGGTAATGTTATTGATCATATTGACTCTAATCCTTTAAACAACGCGATTTCCAATTTACAATGCATTTCTCAAAGAGAGAATATAAAAAGAGGAAAGACAGGGACTTGTAAGTCAGTTGGAAAGAGACCAGTACAGTCATTTGATACAGCGACGAATGAAAAAAGAATTTTTCAATCAATGAATGCTGCGGGAAAATATTTTGAAATATGTATGCCTTCAGTACGAAAAGTTGCTGAAGGGATTTATCAAACAGCTATCTCAAAGAAAAATGGACATAGAATAAAGTTTTCCTATTTACAAGATAACTCTCAATAGTGAGTTATGCTATTTTAGTAATTTTTGCATGATTTTACAATTCAGACCAATTACAATGGGGTAAAGTAGTAGATTTTCCATAGGGCAAAACGCTAAAAACGTTTCACGTTAATATCATTATGTACATATATTTTTTTTCAATATTTATTCGCAATATCCACGCATACATGTATTAAAAAAGTAAATGACAGTAGCTGGAACAGCCGGAACAGCCACATAAACAAATAGAAAATATGGTTATTGTACCGAAACGCGCGTGTGTAACACAAGACACTGGGTCAAGGTTCTATTAATAGATTTTTTAAAAATCTCAATTACGTTCGTTAACAGCGCTGTTTAGATTTTGTATGAAAATGAAATTACTTTGTAATTACAAATTAAAATAGATTGTATGTGAGGTCAAAATAGTAAAGCGCATTACATGTAATTTAGTTTTTTTAGTGTGGTAGCTACATGTAATAAAATTATCAATGACACAGAAAAATATCATTCTCGATTCAAGAAATAGCAGGTCCTGAATTGACAGGGATCCCATGACAGAGTTATCTCGTCATGTAAATCCATTATTATTACGATTATTTAATCGTAATATTATAGAAATTAATAAAAAATTGCTATTATTTAACAGTTGTATTTCTTGTTTTAATGTTTTATTTAAATATTTAGCTTCCATTGAAATTACTACACAATTTTCACTATGAAATGCTAGGAAAATAATTACACACTCGCTTATCGATACTGGTCTTATTATCACCTTATATATAATATGAGCCGTAAAAGTTTGGGGCTTTAAGCGAAGCCCAAATTTGCCAATCAAAACTCCCACGCTATTGACATGGTGTGGTTGAATTTTTTCAACTGCAACCATAGTTAATTTCTTGGGTTGCTTTTGATTGGTAGATTGGGTGTAGGTCCGCCCCGTCGTTTCATGTTTGTATCGTCCTGTACTGTTCCTATCATACCATCCTATCATCTCATTGTATATATAACCATCCTATATGTAATGTGCTGTCCCTAGTATATATATAATCTCATTGTATATATATCATCCTATATAATCTCATTGTATATATATATATATATATATATATATATATATATATATATATATATATATATATATATATATATATATATCATCCTATATAATCGCATTGTATATATATCATCCTATATAATCGCATTGTATATATACCATCCTATCATCTCATTGTATATATATCATCCTATATAATCGCATTGTATATATACCATCCTATCATCTCATTGTATATATATATCATCCTATATAATCGCATTGTATATATCATCCTATATAATCGCATTGTATATATAATCATCCTATATAATCGCATTGTATATATAATCATCCTATATATAATGTACTGTCCCCCCCACAACATATCTTCCGGAAGACCTAATATAGCATTTGTTACGTTAGAGCTTCCAATTGGGAGATCTATGTTTGTGGCCCCTTGGGCTTATTTAATGCAAAGGCACTAAATGAGTTCAAGAATGTGCTGTCCCCCCCCTGGGCCTCTTTGACGTCGTTTGGCGCGAAATGTTTGTAAAGAAATCACTTGGAGTTCACGTCTAATACCCATATAACCCGCCCTTGAACTCGATTGGGGGTTAGGGTATTGTATAAGTCTTTAATGTATGCCTTTCTTGCCTCGGAACTCGAATGAGGAAGGGATAGGCATTGTATATGTTTTTGTTAGTTTTTGTATGTTGGGGAATCGATAAAAATATTTTAAAGATAAGAAAATACATTAGTAATAATATTCAATAAATGGAATTTCAAGATATTACATCTATCATCACAGAAATATCAAATTTAAGAAATCAAGGAATCGTACTTTCTGAATTTTTGAATGAAGACAGACTTTTGAATGAATTTGAACAAATTGATATACAATTGAAACATGGAAGATATGTCCTACCTAAAATGTATTCACTGATAAAAAGAATCCAAAAAGCGGTTCATGTTTCTTTGTATAACAATGATATTAATTTATTCATTCGGCTATTTAGTATAGTTGAAGCAATTAGAAAGAAACTCGGGGAACAGTACCAAGTTCGGTCAGAGATTGCTTTGAAAGTGAAATCTAGAAGACGTTTGATTGATGAGTCTGGAAATGCAAGCATTGAAACCCACAATTGAAAAAAGGTTAGCATTTCCAATAATGACATCAGAAGCATTAACTACCAGACTAGCCCGTGAGAGGTTAGCATTACTGAAAAAGTTTATACCAATTCGAGATAACGTGCGAGATAAACTACAACTTAGACAGCAAGCGCAGACTGACTTTTCTATTGGGAGTGAACAGCTTTTTGCTCCTGTAACTAAAGCCACTAAAGATATGAAACTTGCAACAGAACGTGCTATATACGGCGACATCCCTAAAGAGGGAGCAGTACCTATTATTGATGTGCTGGGAAAGATTGCTACAGAAACTGAAAAAACCAAGGAGGAAATAAAACAGCTTTCAGGTGAGTTACAAACTCAGCGAGAAATACAACAAATGGATAATATTGATATTGATGATAACCCCGTTGAAGATGCTAGTGATTCTACTGAAAAAGTTTCCACTAAAAAAGTGTTCCTTTTAACGAGAAATTCACTGATGAAGCTATAGAAAGAATCAAACAAATTCAATTGCTGAAAAATGAAGACTATGTGTCATTTGGTGACTTCGCTATAAAAAGTTATTATACAAGGGGGGAATTTTTAAAAGACGAGTATAAAAGAAACACAATAAAAAGAGATGACTGGGTGGATTGGTTATTTAAAATTAATAAAGAAATCTCCGGCAATTTAAAAAAGGATACATTGGAGTACAGAGCTTTTAAAATGGGAGTTGATGCGTATGGTATACAACAACAACAACTAAAAGAACAACGAAAAGAACAAAAAGAACAAAAAGAACAACAACAACAAGGTCGAGGTCGAGGTCGAGGTCGAGGTCGAGGTCAAGGTCGACAATCTCCAAAAATTCAAAACGTTTCCGAACCAGCTCCAGAAACTCAAAACGTTTCCGAACTAGCAAGTACTTCAGGAGAGGGTTATGGAAGTTCTCATCATGATTCTCATATGTGTCCTAGTAATATCATTAATGATATATCACGATTTGAGGTTCTTATGGGAGGTAAGCGAGCTGGGAATAACTCAGTCGAAATAACTAATGAAGCATTTGATATTTGCAGACGATTATTCCAAGGTGGGATAATTAATATTCATACGTATCGAGAACTCTTGGATGAGTTAATGGACGGAATTCCAGGGGAATTTAGTGGTTATTATAGCGATTGAAATTTCTGAAATGCCTGCATTTAGAAATTAAAAAAGTCATTTCAAATAAGATGATAGTACACTATAATCACAATAAACCAACAAACGTGTATGTGGTAAACTCAAGATTGCCCGTTTATAAGGCATACTATGGAGACGGCCTTGGAAATACCATAGCGGGTTTATTCACAAGAATAGCCCCAAAAGTAGCACCAATTGCTTAACAATTAGCGATGAAAGCCATCGATGTTATTCGTAATAAGGGAATTAATGCTGTTGGAGATCTTGCAGGAACGGCCTTTTCTACCGCAAAGAATAGAATAACGTCATTGGTGAAATCTAGATTCGGACGAAAACCACCACAAATGGTTTCAACACCGCTACCTTCAACAACAATGATGCCTGCAAATGTCAGTAAAGTGATAAATAACGCAGTGGAACAAAAACTAGCATCATTAGCAATGACTTCACCAGATAGTAGTAATATTGCAAGTATGATAGCTGGAAGCGGTCTTGGAGGAAATCGTAAAAATGTCAGACGAAAAAGAAAATGATAGCATTACTACATTTAGAAAAACGATAACGTTTTAGTATAAATGGCATTTAAAAAAATTGCTGATCCAGCGTTTGATATGGCAGCACCAGTGAATAAAGATGATTCTAAAATTAACTATCAGTATTATGCCTATCCTGCAAGAGAGCCTAATCAACGGGGGAGAGTTGAACTTTAAGTTCAAGATACAAGTAGATACTTTTTGCCGTGTGAGGCATTTATTGAAGTAGAAGTAGAATCGGACTTGCGAGATATTCTGATGATTATACAAAGTCGGCTGGTCCGTCTATGATGTTTGCTAAGGATACTTCTGATCATGCTGACCATATTCAGTTTATAAAAGTACGAACTGCGAGAGCTACTGCAGAAGCTGATCAACAACTCGCAGCTAATCTAGACCGTGAAGATAGACCAGCCGCTGAATTCGACATTTTAAAAAAGGTCAATGGTAATTTCAATCTAGGATTTGCAACACAAAATGGAACATTGAAAGGACAGCATCGACGGTTTTCATGTGCAATTCCGTTACATCACATATTCGGATTTTGTAGAAATGTCAGAAAAGTCATCTATGGAGCAAAGCATACAGTCGTGTTATCGCGAAAGGAAAATGACAATGATGCAACCTGGCGTGCTAATGGTGTTGATGGTAAAGTCATTTTAAATAAATTGGTTCTATGGATGCCCGTCTTGACACCAGCAGTTACAATAGAGCAACAATTACTATCGTTTATGGACACAGGTGGAAAATCATTGCTAAGTTGGCTAACAACAACGACTGATACGAAGCAGGATAATGTAAATGGCACATTTACATGGCACTTAGCATCAAAACAAGGTGTTTCAGCTCCACGTCATATCTTTATAGCGTTACAGGATGCAAATCGAGTGGGTCGTCAATTATCTAGTCATATGATATTTGATAAATTAGGAGTAAGTGAAGTTTCGTTGAGAATAAACGGACAACAAGAGCCAGCAGAGATTGTACAGCTTAATTATGATAACAACAACGTAGCACGTGTATATCATAGAATATTGTCGTTTATGGGTCGTGATCAAAATGTTGATACTGGTTTGCAAATATCGTAAAAAAAAATTTTGAAAAACACTATCCGATTTATTACTTTTCATTGGAACATCTTGACATGATGAGACAATCTGTTGTTGATATATACTTCCAAGCTCGGGTACAACGCCCTGCTTGTATAGATGATTATAGAGCAGTTGCTGTCATTCTCAGTGATAAATCAATGTTGTTAGAAGGAATTGGCGGACGAATGAGACTTATTGATGCACCAGTAGAAAACATGTAGTTAGGATTTTCACAATAAGATCAATTAAAAATGTAAATTACGTTTTAGAATAGAATGACATATAGTATTGTTAATGTCCAGTTGACTGATGGTCAGGTCAAGAAATTGAAATCAAAGTCAGCTAAAGAATGTGGAACCACAATAACCCTGAAACCCACTCAAATGTCCGGTGGTGCACATAAATTATTATTGACAGATCGTCAAATAAAACATTTCAATGATGCGCTAAAGAACAAACGAGGAGTTCAAATTGATTTTTCGAAAGCAGCAATCGCCAATATGATAAAATCAGGTGGTATATTCCCGCTGTTAGCTGCTATTCCAGCATTGATTGCAGCGGCTGCCCCAGCGGTTGCGAAGGCGGCAGCGTTAGGAGCCGTTGGTACTGATGCAGGAATGGCCCTGAGAAAAGCTACTGGGAAAGGCTATAAAAAAGGAAAGGGTCTAAGACTACCAGGAACCCCATACAATTGGTACAAGGGCACGGGCCTAAGAATACCAGGAACGGCATATTAGTGGAAAAATCCCTAGGATTTTCACCAATGTCCAATTTTGATTTAATTGATGCTGTAAAATCATTATCAATAAAAAACTTTAGAGGAGTTTTCATGAGAGATCAATTACCGTCAAAACCAATGAAAAATGAAACGGGTATTATCAGTCTTGATAACAGCAGCGGAAAAGAAAATCATTGGGTCGCATATGCAATTGAACAACGAGGAATTGTCTATTTTGATTCATATGGTTTAGCTCCACCAAAAGAATTCATGCGATATGTATCTACAATAACAAAGTCATCTCCAATTTTTTATTCCACGCTACCAACACAACGGTTAAATGATCCACCGATATGCGGTCGTGAAGTATTAAACGTCCTTGCAGAGATATCTAGATTTCGAAGGAAACCACCACAAGTTGTTGTTAATGAATATACTAGTGGGCAATGGCAAAAACGATAGCATTATGATTTAGAAAAACGTTAGCGTTTTCGTATAATGATTGATATTTGGGGACGACCTTTATCAGAGTAAAAAAAGAACAGAAACCGATAGTAAATTCGCTGTCGAAAATGTAAAAAAAATAATCGAAGATGAAATCGCCGAGACATTAAATTTGTCAAGTGTAGATCCTGGGGAAATAGTTGTATTTCAAGATCGACAGGGCATATTGAAATCTAGTAATGTTTCATTGGATGATGTCTTAATACGAAGACGCGACGTCGTTGAAGATACAATAGTGTTATATTCAAATGATGGAAAACTCAAACCAGGTGTACTTGTTTCTACAATCACAGATGCATTAAAAAATTTAGATGAAGAACTTGAAAAACATATAACAACGTATACTTCCCTTCGTAGAAATATTATCAATAAATGTTTTGGAACACCAGCGGTAGCCTCTCCATCCCTCGCTGAAATCAAATCCAATTTTGATGAAATTAACAGGATTAATAGATTTTTTGGAACACCAGCGGTAACCTCTCCATCTCTCGCTGAAATTAAATCCAATTTTGATGAAATTATATCCAATATTAAAAATATTAATGATGCTGGATTTAATATTATAAGAGATAACATTAGTAATATTAAAAAATCTATCGAGGATATTACAAAGTTTAAAACAGACAATCTTCCGCTACTTGAAAAAATAGATTCCTCATGAGAGGAATATCATAAATATGGTATACACAGTTTTCTCTGGATCATTAGATTGGGAACCTAAAAAGAATACAATAACCCTCACTGTGTCAAACAAGGGTATTTATCGATTAACAATAGTGTCACTGAACCAGTTTAATATATCATCATCGACTTCATATGGATACAACAACGTGATTTCAACGACTATTGACGTGGGTGAATACAAACGGTTTACAATAAGAAGCACTGATCCTAATTTAAATAAGACATCATTTGTATGGTACATGGAGTTTGTAGCTAATCTAAATTAGAATTTTTAACAATTAGAAACCACTTGAGATTTTAAAATAATATGATTCCGTCATCGCAATATCGCTATGATACAGTCAAAGAGTTTTTAACGAAACTCAAAACACTCATTGATGAGTATGAAATAAAAATTAAAAAGTATCGCAGGAGAATTACCGCGATTGATGTTACAGTATACTCAGTATCTGGTATAATGGCCGGTGCTGGTATTATACTATCTTCAGTAACAATGGTAGCTCCGATTGCTGTCCCAATTGCTATTTCCGCGGTGACAACATTTGCTGGAATTGCAAATGCTATTACTAAAAAATTATCATCGTGTTCTCAAGAAAAACTTAACGACTATATAGTAAAACATCAAGCAGTATCTAACGGTTACTCACAATTATCCTCGTTGATGTCATCATCGATTGATGATACGATAATTACCGAAGACGAATTCTCCGCGATGATACGTATTTATGATACTACGATTAAAAACGCTAGCGTTTTTTCATCTATTGCAAAATTAGACATTGTAAATAATAATAATAATGTCGCAAGAGATTCAACTAATTTAGCGGATAGCAGAAAATACCACTCCGCGGAAAACAAAGCATGATATCAATATCGTCAACAAACCCTAAATTCAGTGTGAATTTTCCTTCCCCTGTTTCAATAAAGGAAATCGCGTTGGCAAAATTACGAGTGTATCATAGTTGGCCTAATATTATATCGGTTCCATTTGGCGGTCAGAGATCTAATAATTCCCTGGTATTTGCATATAGAAATAAAAAAGATGGCACTCCAGATTGGAACGTTGTTTCAATACCAACTGGGTCCTATCAAATTGAGCAAATTAATAATGAATTACAACGTAGAATAAAATCCATTACTAGAAAAGAATAAAAAATTGCGATAACAGTTCATGAGCCAACATTATCATCTACAATTGAAATAAGCTCTCCTGGGTATGTTGTAGATATTTATAACAGTTCAATAAGAACAGTATTAGGATGGCCCGAAGATCCACCTAGAAATGCTGGTAATTCCACGCCCGAGCCTGTAAAATCAGATTACGTCACTGATGAAATAGAACCTGAAAATCCATCAAAAACTTATAAAAATTTCGAGGATATAAACTTCACAAAAAGATATCGATATAAGGATCAATATGGTGAGGATGCATGGATAATTCCACTTTTTAATGATTGTATTATACGAGAGGACGAAATTTTGGAAATGCATGATACAAGTCCAACATTTATAGATATTAAAGATCACATCCTTGATAGAATGAATAATGATTTTTTGTTGTTATTATCCTCGTTAAGATCTGGCCTTCTTACACAAGCTGAGTTTACTAGTGTAGTCGCTGCGGGTAATAAAATCATCGATGACAGGGAAATATTTAATTCGAGGATTACTAATCTCTTCACTGATGAAAATAACCCGATTTCAAAAACTAGTTCAGCCCAAGATTATAAAAAAAAATATAAATGAAAATCCAAATTATAAATTACCAGGATATAACGTTTCCGAGTTAAAGAAAAAACTCAGAACTGCCATCGACGAAGGATTTAATAAAATTTATCAATCATGGAAAGATAGCCAGCCAAATCCTATTATCCTCACTCATAATAATTCTCCCGACGGCGACGGTAGACATATCGCACCGAACAATGTGGACATTTCATCGGTGATCGCGCTTAATTTAACGTGTGATGTAATCGAAGGAAGTTATCAAATCAATTTGGAACAATCAAATCAAGCCCGACAAGGTTACATTCTTTATTCATTTGCACCAACAGCTCCTCCAGGATTTTTAATTGTTGAAAATCCGACTAATCCAGTCTATATGCAATGTCAAAATGATTTGCTAACTAGAATTAATTTTACACTCACCGATCAGTCAAATAATTTAATTGATTTACGTGGTGAAGTATTATCGATTAGTCTGTTTGTGAAAAGCTAACGAATCATTTGTATTAATCAGCAGCAGGGAGGGCGAGATGACAACATATTTGCGACGTAGATGGCAGTAATTTTGAGGGTGGTTATGACAATGTATTTACGACAAAATCGCTAAGGCTCCATTTGTAAAATGGGGTCTTTATTTTTTTTTGTGGTTAAAATATGAGATTTCGTAGGAAGGCTCCATTTGGCATTCTGAGGCTTTAATCGATTTTGTCGCAAAAATTTGTAGGGTTCGCCCCCTCTTACTACTGGCCATCATGCCGCAGATATGTAGCATGATGTTCCACCCAGTCACATTATCCTGACACCAGGCCGACCAGTCCTAACACTAACCTTTTAATGCTGAGCGTCAAGCGAGGTAGCTATTAGCATCATTTTTGTAATTCTTTGGTATGACTCGACATGGGATCGAACCCACGACCTCCCGCATCTAAAAACTAGGCCACCGGAGCCGTTTAAGATGTCATCTTTTAGATCATTGCCATAATCTAGGTCAAAAAGAATGAGAATAAAAGTTAGTTTCATGTTATTAGAAATGCGTCTTAGGTAAAGTGTGTTATGTTTATTCTTCTTTGAAAACAATTATCAGTTTTTGCCTTTTAACATTACCTTACTTGTAAACTAATTAATGCATTAAAGACAAAATGCAATGCAGCTAGCTGTCAAATAAGTTATTTATAACACTGTTAATGCATTGATAATTGAGCAATTTGCTAATGGAGCTCAGAAAAATATCTGTCGCTAATATAAACCCTGTTCTAACAAATAAACAATGTTGAAAACGTTATCCGCTTAGTTATGTGCTGTTCTTTTAAAAACTGATCAAATAAAAGAGGGATGATTTCATTGGTGTTAATTATCTTGTTCATTTTTCGTATCTGGTTTATTATCGATATGAAAAATATGGAAATTTCAAACGACCGATCTGTTTTATAGATGCTTTACACAATGCATTTCTTTGAAACTTTAAAAGTAAGAGAAAATCAAAGCAACAAATGAGGCTTTTTGTATCGGTCATTCTCATATGTCTTTCCATTCGTTGCCATAAAATCCCAATGTCAAGGTCAGCAATTAGCTTATTCTCTTACATGCGAAAACCTTTCTGCATAATTTGCATTGTAATTAAAACGTACGGTTTCAATACAATTTTAACATAATAAACATAGTGCGGAATTTTATCAAGAGACCCAAATGAAAACCATGTCTTGTACTAAACGTCAGAACCAGTCACAGTATTTCAGTCATATTATTTTTTCAACCTCTCTTCCTATTTATCTCCATCTCTCTATCACTCTTCTATTTTTACATGTGCAACCATTGACACGCTTATTGTTCCATATATGCCAGCGAAAGACCACAACTAACTAGGTAGAGCTTGCTCGTAAACAATTTAGCAATTTTGTGACTGAAAAAAAAATGTTTAAAGAAATAATATATTATCAAATTTATGAACCGTATGAAGTGTGGGATATCACAACAGTGTTTGTTGATTTTACCTTTGATAAAGCACGTATTTTTTCATTTAATGAAATTTATAAATATTCCGCGATTAGAAAAGCAAAACGACAAACAAGTGTTTAAAAATTTAATTATCTGTGAATGAGCGCAAAAGCTTTATAGGCGAGGGACCTTTAGAATCATTATGGTCAAGGACAATTCTTAAATAATTCCAAGCTAGATATATTTGTATTACATATCCAAGTCGTCGAATCGATGCATATAAATATGCGGTACTTTGCTGTAAGTATTTGCATATAATCTCCATTATATAGGTAACGTATATTTCAGTACATTTATGACGGCAAACCTATATACATATACAAAGAAAATACACATATGAGCTCAAAGCCCAAAAAGACTCCATCCTTTCATGACCGTCATATTTGCACTCGTCAATCCGATCATCCATCCATCCAACCTATCTATGCATGCTAATATACATGCATGCTTACAGGTATCACATACCCTCAAAATACCAAGGCAAATGGGCTTAGATCATTTTATCTTGACGAAGTTGTTTATGTTTCACATCATTTTCAGCACACGATAGGCTATGCATGGTGCACAGTATTCCTGGTTGTGGAAGAACCATGGGAAAACACAGACCCACCAACCCACTGAATGCTTCTGGCAGCCTTATCACAAGCGCACATGGATAACACTAGAACTCACATAGACAAAAGTGAGATGGCAATGATCGGTAAAGACAAGTGCTTTACATTACTGGATCATTTTAACCCTATCTAGGATAAGTATACACGTTCGATATTTAAAGAGACAAATATACATCAACAGTATCATTTTGCATTGCCGATTGTCTTTATTGATTATCTATAAAGCTGACAAAATATATATAATTATATGTATTTCTATATAATGCCAAAAATTTAATCTCATCCATTGTCACATAAAATTTATTTCTTTTCTTCACATTAGGGCATTTCGTTTTGGAATGCTTTGTGAATTGTGGGTGCAAAAAAGTACAATGTGATATCATCACAAAACATAAACGGAGAAATGGACACGTGCAAGGAGACACATCATACTCAGGGTATGCCAATTATAATTAGAGATCTGTCCATGTTGTCAGGCTAATATTGCACACTTCCTTTAAACAAATCCTTTTATCTCCATGGAAAATCAGTGCAATAAAATAACCCCTTAAATGGGTCGAGTGATGAACTTCTTTGGGCCCATCACTCACTCATCGCTTCCTGCATTGGGCCCTGCATGCTGCATTGGGCTCCGCACATCCTAGGGCCGGGATTGAACATCTCTCTATGCAACCACCATTCTATTTTCATAGATCCTTGCACATGTTCACGATATTCCGTGTGCAATCACTAAAGTATATTACCGTTCCTTGATTCATTTTGTGGGGTTTTTTTTACCTTAGAAAACAGCCGTTTTACTTATTTACCTCAGTGGTTTTATTTGCTTTCTATTAGCATAAATAATGATCCTAATTAAGGCAGTTTAATCGATGCTAGCTCAATTGAAAAGGACAACAAATGTATATGTGATAAAAAGTGTAAAAGTGTTGACTTCAGCCCTATGTTGAAATTCTTATTATGTCAAATCTGCCCAATGACTTCAGATGTACCCATTGCTGGGTTAGAATCTTAGTCTCGAGGGTTGTAATTATTATAGGATCATAGGATTAGTGAAATAAATCTATGTCAATATTCTGTTCTTACAATGATGGTCCCTCGTCCACACAACTAGGTCTCTATGGAAACTTGCTAAAAGGAGATCTTAAAGCCAAATAAGGTATTTGTTTCATAGAGTAGGAGCAATTAAAGATAATTTAAGTTTTAGTTTAATTTGAGGAAACAAAATGTGTCTCAGGCCAGTAAATATGATGTATTTCCTGGGAAAACA
>JAEAOA010002072.1:1025000-1102500 GCA_016746295.1 Potamilus streckersoni
ATATCATCATAAGAAAAATGGCATAAAGGACACACGGTACTAATTCTATGGAAGAACTGTGAACCAGTCTAGAAATGGGTGAAAAATGTATATACGGGTTCGGTAGTCCATAATTGGTTAATAATGAAAAGCAAAATTTTAGTAAAAATATCTTTTGAAAGCTTATCCTATGTGTAATTGTAAAAAAATAGACAAATTTATGTTGATGCAAATTTAGTATTTTTAAAGACTTGAATTAAGATTACTCAATAATGAAAGTAGCACTTGATTCGCTTGGTGCAGAATCAATAACATGGGCTTCATGCACATGTAGGTCAAGAAAATTCCGCGGCTCATATGGTGTTCTCCACGCAGAAGATTGCACCAAGGATAGTTGTGCATGGCGAAATACAGGTCTGATCATCAGGACCCAGAAATATTTAGTTATTGAATCTTAAATATGATGGTATTTCCATATGTTTACTATGGGAGTTGAATTAGCACCGTGACTCCTAAAACTACAAGACAAGAACGACAATAACGAATAAAACTAAGGGATTGTGGTGGCTGGGGTGGGTGAGGTACATATATCAGTAATATAGCTATCGGCTCCACAGTATACATAAGCGTGGTTTAAATAATAACTTAAAGTAAACAAACTCATCTATGTTCGCAGTATAATCTGGACATGAATGGGTCTCCAAACCGACAGATCTTTGTCCAACCACAGCATATTTACTTAGCATATATGGGACGTAAATAGCGTAATAAGAGACCACATAACCAATCTTGTAAGATTTGAGTGATGTTTTGGAGTTGACAATACCCTTTCTTAATATTGGTTTGACCAGAATCATTCAAAACCTTCAAAATCTTTAAGTAACAATGCGTATCTTTGTATTTATTTTAAATTTGTTGCCAGAATATTTTATTCTTTGTCTGATTTTTAGATTCAGTAATTTATTTTCCTAAACACTCAACAAGTTGACTTTCTTATAAAAATAATTCTGAAAGGAATTTATTCTGGAATTATTCAGAAACAAAGACTGTGAATCAAGCGAGGAACTATTGCTATTCAAATGTTGGACTACATCTGATGTCATCGCTCTCCATATTGATTCGTCGTCGAGACTCGAACCCTAATTCTCATAGAACTATATAAAGATAGGGCTTGTGTTTTTATTCATAGAATCATATTTTGATTATATTCACAGATTGCAAGTCCTTTTAACAATTTTTTAAATTGTTGTCTAGGGAAATAATTTTTTTTGAAATATACAAAGGTTGTTGGCTTTCACTCTTTTCTTTGTTACCGATTACGAGCCCTTGTCAAGTAAGAATAGTATGTAGATCAGTACAATCTATATTTACAAGTTCAGCTTTGTTTGGGACTATATTTTATTGACAACAAATGAAAGGTACACCATCTCTCAGAATGAACGAAATTGTTCGTTCTTCTCTCTATCTAAACATTTCCACTGTAACAAAAATTATGTGATGAAACGAATATCAAATGGGTAACGCTTTAATATCAAATTTATGAAACTCTTTCAATAATGTCCAGCTTTTGCTCGCCAAGGTTTGCAAAAGCTATACATTATTCAACTTGTTTCATAAATTAAATATTAAATCGTTACCCATTAATTATCCTCTATATATGTGTACCTACATCCTTCCATACATCCGTACAAACATTAATATATACAAACAAGCATTCATACAGATATATATTTTTGTGTCAATTCATTCTATCATACATATATTTTGTCATGGAGACATATATTCTTACATACATATATAGATACATGCATAGATACATACATACATACATACATACATACATACATACATACATACATACATACATACATACATACATACATGCATGCATGCATGCATGCATGCATGCATGCATGCATGCATGCATGCATGCATGCATGCATACATACATACATACATACATACATACATACATACATACATACATACATACATACATACATACATACATACATACATACATACATACATACATACATACATACATACATACATACATACATACATACATACATACATACATACACTGTAAAGTATACACCAAAAATTAATTATATCACTGAGATACGATTCCATCACTTCATGTAAATAATACTAAGTCTCTTTACAAATGACACATGTCGAAGGCAAATGACAACTGTTGTTTGTTTAATTATAAAGCTAACCAAACTTATATATATATCTAATGATGCTAATTATGAATGTCATCGATTGTCACATGAAAATTATTTCCCTTTTTCCAAGCAGGATTACAATGACTTAAGTACTATAAGAACAGAACATTCACTGGAAATCGTTTCCGAAAACCACCGTCTTTAGTCAGAAAGACATTTAAAATGGATACAGACAAAAAGACATAAGTTATATGCAAATTCTAAATCGTATGGTAAGGCATATGGAATGGCTTGCGTGCCAATTTGCCTTGGAATCATACTGAATCATGATCGTAATCTCGAAGGGATTTATTAGCACATGATTTCTGATTAGTAGTCTATGTCAATATTGCATTCCTTGATTTACCATTTCCATTCGCATGTCCCCATCGTAGAAAAGCGAAACATATGCATGTTGAAATCAAATAAGCGGCTTCTTCCATATTATATATCTCACGAAAAGATGCGTATGCAAGTTAGTTTCATTTTATTAGAAATATTTCTCAAGAAAAGTTATTGAAATATTTTCTCCCTCAAAACACTTTAGTAATGATTTTGCCTTGTAACATTAGCTTCATTCTAGCTAATAAATGCAAAAAACAACTAAAAGTCAGGTAAGTGACCTTAATAATGCCTTGATAATAGAAGCATTTCCTAACAAGACTTGGATAAAGATCATTCTTTAATGAAAAAAAAGTTCTAACAATTAAAAAAAAATTGAAAACGTTACTGGCTGAATTATGTGCACTTAATTTAAAAAATAATAACATCAAAGAGCGATGCTTTCTTTAGTGATTTATTGCTTTTTATTTTTCTTAGATGCAGCTTATTATTGAGTTTTGTTTTTCATATGTTTATGTGAAAACGCAACACTAAATTGGAAGATGTGACATAAGGTTTTGTAATTGTGGACTAAATCAAGGAAGGTTTTAAATAAATTAAGAGGAACTTTCCGAAACATTTGTCACTAAAAGAACATTTAGCTTTCACATAATTGTTCGGTGTGCACAGGCACGTAACCGGAAACGAACTATCAGGTGAGGGAATGATTACATTATCTGTCACTTATGCAGAGATAGGCGACCTTAGTCAGATTGGAAATTTGTCATGCATGGGAATATTCTATATATAAATATTTTGGTTCCAATACATGTTTGTTTTGTTGAGTGGTTTTTGGTAAAAAAAATATAAGTCATAGAGACATATTCATACATTTGATATACATACATATATACATATATACAGCCATAAAAACTTTTATCCATCCATCCATCCATCCATCCATCGATACATAAATTCATCAACATTAGATTCCCTTGGGTTGGTGGTTCCTACGAAGGTATCCTTGAAGGCTTCCTTCACTTTTCTACTGGCCGCCTTGCATGGCCTATCGTGTAATGAAACATATTTTTAAAAGCACAGTAACAGCAACAACACCGACAGTCTCCCATTCAGCAATGTATGCATACACACATATATGCAAATGAACAAAGATAGTCACTCGTCCATTTATCCGTCACTCATCAAAAGATACATTATTTGATCTATCAATACTTAATTACATATATACAAGCATGTTTAATATTTCAAACACATCAACTCGACCAACCATCTATTCATACATGATTACAGCCATTATTACACGGATGGATAATGCTATACGCGCTAATCAACGGACCTATCCATCCTTCTGATCATCCCTCCATCCTTCGTACATGCACACATCCCCCAATCCATCGATCCATCCATCCATCTAGCTATTTATCCGTCTAAACACTGAATCACCCCCAAAACGAATACTGTGAATGAAATTCGCTTCATTCAATTCATGTACACGATACTTAGCGTCTTTACAATTGATACGTGTCAAGGCACATGAAAACCATATTTATTATTCGTTTAATTATAAAGCTGACCAAATTAGTACTTAACTAATGAAGCTAAATATAAATCTCATCGATTGTCATATCAAATTTCACTTCCGTTTTCCAAGCTGGTCAGGATAGGTTGCAATGCTATACGTGCGGTAGGAAAACGAAAGCTTCATCAAGAATCTTTTCCGGGAAGATTCTTTGTCTGCAGTCAGGCAGAGAGGCGTTACAGGCAAGGTCTAACGAGTTAACGCAGCAATTTTTATATGCAAGGTGACTGAACAAAGCGACACTTTCTTCTGAACCTGCTCTCTTCCCGCAAAAAATATGTTACCCATAAAGATAATCCACATAGTTAATAAAGCAGCGAGTTTATATATGCTGCTAGCGTGTGATAATTTCATTTGTTATTCATTGACATTGGAAACGTTACACTTGCATGTTTGCCGACTTTTTTTTAGATGTGAAACATATTCAAAGTATAATCTTTTCAGAATATTATCAGTTTTCTTATTTTTGTCATAGTGTTGATATTTTTTTAGCAATAATTTGCTTTTATCATAGAAGGCAATTATTCTATGTTTGGTAGGTTTGATTACTTTTATACTTATTTAAACGAAGACTCCTTACTAAAGGCTATTTCATCAATGTTTACTGATACTTGTACACAAAATAATGCTTAGATATGGTAATACGTGTAAACATTATGACCTGAGAACTGTGTTAGCATTGAAACTATGATAACTGGACATAGAAAGCATGGGCTTGTGTGCCAAAGTGCCTTATAATCATGTATATAGAGTATTAATATAATTTTAATCTCTATGGGCTTCATTAGCAAAAGGATTTAAGATTCGTAGTCTTCGTTAATATTGCATAAATCGATTCCCTGCCCCATTTTGGATGTCTCAGCCTTAAGAACGGATAATGTGCTTGTTAAAATAAAATAAGATGGCGTCTTTCAGATTTTTTTCAATCATTCCAGATCATAATTATATAATCTAGAAATCTAAACCAAATAGAAGTATTAAACGTTTCATTTACAAGGAAATCTTTTTTTGTCTAATTTACCTATGAAAAGAAGGCGTATAAAGGACCCATATAACTACCCATTGCTGTACCGAATACTTGAATCTAATTGCTATTATTAAACTGAAAATAATTATTTTCCAGCATAAGTTTCATCATTTTACAAATATCTTCACTAGATAGTGTGCTTTTATTAGAAACGATATCAAGAAAATATTTATACGCTTCAATGCCATCAGTATGTGGAATGTCGATATATTGTGATGATGTCTAATGACATCAGGAAAAATCGATGCCTTCATTGCTGTTTTATTATTTTTCTATTATTTAAACAAAAGCTTAATGGTCGATAACGATATTGAGCTGGAGAACTTAACGTTTTGTTATGTAGAAGGCGTGACTTTAGGATATCGTTTATGCACAAAAAGATGATACTGAATTCAACGAGATGTGATTTAGTACATGCATTGTAAGAAATATAGGGTACATGAGTATACGCATTTATCTCCCTTTCTCTCACACATGCTACAATTCATTATTGCTAATATTCTACAGATAACTATAAAAAGATCAATACTTAATTTAAATATTTAAAAAAATGTATTTGACTGTCTCTGTGAGGGCTACTCGAGGGCTAGAATCTGAATGTAAATGAGTGATTCCTAATCAGCGCGAGGCTGATCCCACCATTACTGTGTAATTTGGGATGATCCCAACTCAAGCAGCATTGGTGTTAGGCAGGATTCCAGCTCTAGATAAAAGGCTGATTTCCAATCGGTGGTAGGCTGATCCCATCATTACACTATATTCTGGGCTGATTCCAGATCAAGCAGAATTGAATCTAGGCTGATCCCAGCTCAAGTATCCGAGCTAGGATGATCCCAGCATGCAGGTGTATTCTGAGCTGATCCCACCTTAAGTAGACTACGTGCTAGGCTGATCTCAGCATGTTAATCTATTCTGGGCTGGTCCCATCTTAACCAATCTATGCTTGGCTGCTCCTAACACAATAATGTATTCTGTGTTGATTCCAGATTCGTGGATAAGAGCTAGGCTGATCCCAGCATGATGCAAATATTCTCATATTTTTCCTTTTAACTGCAAAAGAGGTATTTAATGAGCATTACCTTTACGTTATTGGTATAGCTTATGAGTATCCGATTGGGGAAAAATGATCCCATCCCGTGGTATCCCCATGCACATGAACAGCTTACAGACCCAACCAATGCTGAATTCATTAATTGGTGGTGACTGGGCTGGTGGAGAGCCAAAGTAAATCTATAAGAAAAGTTTGATGCAGAGACTCCAAATCCATTGTCTGTACCTTTGAAAAGCCAGACATTAATTGTCTGTATTTTTGAAAAACCAGAGAAGTGACTGACCACATGGTACTCAATATGATCCTGCAATGTTCCATAAGATTATTTAATTTGGTTGGCTCTTTTGAACTCTGCTGCCAAGGCCAAACAATGGGAATAATTCTGCTTGTCCACCCACGCCTTCAATAAGTTCCATGAGGACGGCAAGAGGCTAATAACAGTCTTTTGCATATTTCCCAGATCTGCCTCTCAGTCTGATGGTACATGTATAATACCCTATCAAAGTGTTAGCCACTGGGTAAGCCTCATAATTTAATACTACATCATCTTACCACACTACCAGTAGGCCATTATCAGACAAACACCATTGTAACACTGGCAATGTGTACCAACAATAACTCAAGATCCTCAAGTTGTACATAAACTAAACTTTATTGTTTTCAATTGAATCCTTTGATATAAACCAATTACTGCGAACATACCATTTATTAAAACTTGTACCTACCTTATGATACTTTAACTATTTATAAAAGATTCTGAACGATTAAAGAACAAGTAACATAACCAAGAAGTAATAAAAGTTTGACTTATGATGTACATGGTGCTTTTACTTTTTACTTTTTTGATACGTAATCAGTTTCTAAAAATAGATTTTTCGGACAAGGCTAACCAGCATAATGGCGAACACTGATACTTTCTTTTCATATTATTGTTCTTAATTAAAACGATGTCCCAGGCGCTATATTTGTTCATCTGAATATAGATGAGCATTCCAATTACAGCGATGGTTAAAATATTGAGGCCTCAAAACGAAACTAAAAAGCATTTTGCTTAAAAACGCATCCCTATTATTCTTCTAATTATTATTGTTGTTGTTGTTGACAAGAGTCCGAGTCCTTCTCTATATGTTTCTTGGTGGGTCCATTTCCAACTACAAAGTGCAAACTACATATATATGTATTCTTCATCACTTTTTTTTGGCAAAATCAAGTAGGCTGCAATTGGTGTACCCATTGCATACATCTATGTCTCTCCTTGTCAGATGAACATTCCAATATTCAGTCATAGCGATGGTTATAATATCAAAGCCTACGCATACTGCTTAAAACTTGTCAAAATAAATACTACACATGTTGGAACCAAGTGTATTAAAGTTTACTGGACTACGATCGTTTCTTAAATCGTGAATTTTATATCTTGAATTTTCAATACTCTTCTGTTTGCAAAGTATTGTAAATAACAAGGTCGATTTTTCCTATGTGAACTGTATATTGTGTGTATGCATTAATCATACAAACAAGGAGTCACCCTGACATGTTTGATTTGTAACTGAACAATCCTATAATGGTACATTCTTGTATCGTTTTGTACCCTTTGAAACAATGGCACCCCATAATACCAACCATTACGTTGATATTCAAATTTGCAAGTGCAATTTATTATTGTTGTTATTATTGTTGATTTTGAGCCAGTGCTTCTATTATTCTCTCGGTATTGATATTAATATTATCGCAAATCTTCCCGGAAATTTGGACATAATTAAATGGATGTATAGGTAATAAAAGTTGCTGTATTCTGGTGGGTTTTTTTGTCGCTATTGTTAATCTTCTACTCATTATTATTATTATTATTATTATTATTATTATTATTATTATTATTATTATTATTATTGTTATTATTATTATTATTATTATTATATTATTATTATTATTATTATTATTATTATTATTATTATTATTATTATTATTATTATTATTATTATTATTATTATTGTTATTATTATTATTATTATTGTTGTTGTTGTTGCTATTGATGGCATCCATGGCTGTTTCACTTAAGAAATTATGCCTATTCCTCTAATGATACGACCTCTGTTGGAAAAATTATAGTCAGTATTATGACTCTCAATTTAATTGGGTCAGGATGCTCCTTGTTGGGTCCATTTCCACCAACAAAATGCAAATCACCCCCACCCCACCCCACCCCACCCCACCCCCACCCCCAAACACACACACACACATACACACACACATATATATATATGTGATATATATATATATATATATATATATATATATATATATATATATATATATATATATATATATATATATATATATATATATATATATATATATATATATATATTTGTGTGTGTGTGTGTGTGTCCTCTATCACATTTTTTTTATGGTAAGATCACGTCGGCTGCAATGTTGTGCATATCGCATACACTATTCTCCTTGTCAGCCTTCGGAAAACCCTTTCTATTTTCAATGAATCTTTCTGTTATATCAATCACTTGTACATGAACCATAGCAACAATTCGTGTTGGTCGTCAGTTTAAATAATTCCTTTTCCAGAAGAACATATATCTTATTTATGAATTTTAAAATGTTGACAGCATATGAGTTACTACTTGTTGCTTGCGGCTTTTATTCGAAAGCAATATGGCCTCAGCTGGGTCAATGACATTACGGTTTATTTTTAGCACAAGGCTGAATTCAGTGCGAGAGCCGTTGCAATTCCTTTCGTAAAATTGGAGGCTTGTATTGCGTTGTGTGTAAAGGTAAGACAAAAACTGAGTTGGCAGAAGATGCGAGTTAAAAATGTTTTGTTGCTATGAACTGCAACAAAAAAGATATTCCTACACAAATACAGAGTAAATGTCTGAAGCTTATGTGATGAATATAACTCCAATATATGCAAACTTTATTTTTTGTGATGACGTATTATTTACATTTCATACAATTTGTTGGATTTGCATAGGCACGTAGCAGAAAAGAATACCACGTCAAGGAGAGATTACATTACCTGTCATTTTATACACAAGATATTCGACCTGCGATATGTAAACTCTATTGGAAAGAAACCGACGATAGAGCAAAGCATTATATTTAGGGTGCGAAATGCTACTTGCAGAACGTAATATTACTTTTTAGATTTGCAATTTAGTGGTGAGGAATTGGAAATTAATGCTATTGTTCATATATTATTATTATTATTATTATTATTATTATTATTATTATTATTATTATTATTATTATTATTATTATTATTGTTGTTGTTGTTGTTGTTGTTGTTGTTGTTGTAGACACTTCTTGGAATCAACGTTGACTATTGTCGACTATTGATGATGATGATAATATACAAAATAGATTCATATTCTTGAGGGCAATCGGTATAGCTTCATATTACAATAAAATGCGTACCCTACTTCGTTTATTGAACGAAATCTCTACAATGTCTTACCATACAAGCACGCCAGTTTTGTTGCATGACAACCAACGGATATTATTATTATTATTATTATTATTATTATTATTATTATTATTATTATTATTATTATTATTATTATTATTATTATTATTATTATTATTACCACAGATTGATTGTCAACTCATCTCTTTTTACATTCGGTGCTTGTTTCAAGTTATTCCGCGCGTGTGTATATGGTATTTGATACCACTGATTCCACTAGAGTAATATTGATAGAATAAACAAGTCATGTACTAAATAAGTGAAAACAGTTCTAGTATACTTATACAGGTATCTTCTAATTGTCATAATTAATTAGATACTTCACTTTGTGAACGTTGACTCTATAATCATCATTCTATTTCTGCTTACTAATGCTTCTCTTTAAAGGTTTCAGGATTTCGCATCATGCTGAATCTACTTCTCTAATTTATTTGCAACTTTGACTCAATGCTGTGTTTCTGGAGCTTATTTTGTTAACCTGATATAATTTCTATTGAATGGTAGAAAAAGAAATTTATACGTGCGTCACCCTATATACTCTTAGAGTCATCGAACGTCTTGGTTGAAGACTGCGCTTTTTCCACTATGCACTATTGGCAGGTAGCTATTTCTACCTTCAAATAAATACAACCCAAAATGTCAAATACGTGTCTGATTTGCTCTTTTCCTGGGATCAAACAATATTCCCACTCTTTTTATTTCTGATAGATTCTATCGTAATTCAACATAACTAAGCGATTGTCCGTTCACAACGTGATACTGATACACAATGCTATTCACATGCGGCTAGAACGATGATATAGGTGGCGCTCACCAGTCATTATGTACGTTTGAGAGAGTGATGTATGTAAGGTGAAGTTGTTTGCATTTTAAACATGCACAGTGGAGAGAATGTTGATATGCCTATATACTACTTTTATGTAATGTGGCTGAAATTTCTTTGGATATTGTACTTTTGGAAATTTTAAATGATATTAGGACACTGCTAACTAAAATTACTGCTCCCTTGTGCTTCAAAACTCAACCTGAATTTGTCTAAAGTACACTATTCTTGGCAGCTAATAAACTATGGAAAGTGAATTTTGGCAAACTAGACAATACCAGCTTCTAAAAGTGCAATGAATGAATTACCAAATACATAAAATGTAAAAAAAGTTATCGGCTCTTTTGTTTACAATTTGCCTCTGAAGTTCAAGAAGTGAAAATGAGCAAGTAGAGCTAGCACTTTTTTGGAGTAAGGCCAAGCTGTATACTCTTTAATCCATATTACGCCCTTCAATCATACATCAACAAAAAGGGAATTAAAGGTTCTTTGAACAATACCTAAGATATACAAAGTCTCTTTTAAATAACCAATATATCTAGAGGGAAACCCTGGGAAATTATTTTTCTTTAAATTTCTAACCCTATGCTAAATACGAAACTGTAGAGTACCACCATAATTAGGCCTCCTTGATAACTATTACTGCGCCTCTGTGAGCTGGAAATCACTAGTTATCGATGTCTGGCGACACATGCAGGCTTTCTAGGTGGAAATAATTCACAGCGTCTTACACAAATAAATTAATAGATGTCACGCCTTGTCCTATCTACCTTTCAGACATAGGATATAATATTCAGCATACATCATTCAAATAATTTAAGACAGATGAATTAGATGAAATCGTTTCTGTCACAGTCAAGATAAAACATGAATATAAGACCATAATCCGATCTAAAGGAAATTGAAGTATAAATTTAAAACGAAGAAATTCAGAAAAGATATTTACAAACTTACATCAATGCATGATGTATATGATTGATAAAATACCTTTGTGCTTTGCCGAGAATCGCTTCCTTTTCTATGATGCCGAATATCTGCTAGCTTCCGGGTCTCTCGACTTCTTCCAAACTCACTTTCCTTGAACGATTTATTTAACGATAGCAATTACTTAACATTTTTTGTCCTAGGAGCTCAATTCTAGTATCAAACAAACATGTAGATTGACTAAGCTCTTGAGAGTATTTAACACTCGAATTTAGTCTAGGAACCTTCACCTCTTCGTTTGGCTTAGACAATCAGGATTGCTTTCACTAACGGTCAAAAATGTTTAACACTCAACTTGAAGTCCGAATAATATTCTCCATACTGCCTTTATTAGTAACAATTATAAAAAATATTATATTATGTATTCGATTTCAAATGGCCCAAGATTTTCCAAAATTTTTCCTCTGGCATATCTCAGCTATGTCATTTTCCTCTATTTGACTTTACGCTTTCTTTCGCCTCTTCTGTCTGCCCGAACGAACGGACAATAATTAAAATTAAATTAAAATTAAATCCCGAACGGACAATAATTAAAATTAAATTATTTCCTCAAAGCAAGAGTTTTTAACCATTACGAGCTGCAATATTAAAGCTAACCTAGGCCACAATTCAATCCTAACTTTTACATATTACGCTAATCACGACAGATTGTACTCCGAAATTATATACAAAACTGTTCACCATTGCGGTAAGATTTTAGATATCAGCCCTAAATATATATATATAGAAAATATCTAGATTTGTGTGACTAAGTTATCTGGAATACTGTTTATATTGCATTACTATCATTATTGTAAGGATGGTCGATAACAACCAATGAGAGTATCGAGCTCATGTTTCTGAGAAAGGGAACTGTAATACTTTTACACTGAAAGATGCGGGGGAAGAAGGAAGTTGAATCTTTTATTATGCGTTTTCTTCCATTATAAAACAATTTAGGATTAGGTCGATGGTACATTAGTCAATGTTTTTCGATTTTGTTTATTTCATAATCGATATTGTTTGTTAGACCTCATTGAATCTCTTTTTATTCAGAATTGTAATCAAAACGATATAAATATGAAAACGTGTTGCATTTTCGATTCATATTATGGTCAATATAAAGAACGACATTGGTTTGGTCTGCTTAAGTGCAGCTTGATTCTATTCATATCACGTATGCATCCTGATATGGGTTTTCACCATTGGCACATATATTTTGTGTGGCACTCATCGTTTATATTCTAATCTGACTGTTGTTGGTGTTCCTCTCTCATTCGCAGTCTGCATCCATATTAAAGAACGAAAAGCGATTTTACAACCAGTGTTTGACTTTATCTTTACGTAGTGTATGTAGAGTTAGATATAACCAAAGTGATCATTTTTCATTATAGAATAAATCAATTTATCAACAGAAAGAGTGATGTATTTTCCGCTTTAACGCCGATTATCACTTCGCACATTCAGATATTATTTTTGTTCTTATGCAGGAAACCATGGAAAAGTGGGAAAATGAATGCTTTTCATTCACCCTTGGTTATAGCTATGTCCAAAATCTAGGTTGCAGATATTTTTATTAATGAGGATGTGGAAAAGAGATCTCTTAGTTGCAATTGTTTTTTTTTTGTTTTTTTTACAAAGGGTGAATTAAACTGAAACGATGTTTAATCTAGTTTATTGGAAGAAAATGTAATCGTTTAGAAATTTTTTTTTCCATAACACCTTTTAAAAAATTTAACTGTCAACTCTTTTCGCGAATATTGGTAGAAAAAAAAATTATTCCTGAACCCCGTCGAAGATATGCCTTATTTATTTGATCTTTGTGGATCGATTCCCTTACTAAAATTAAATACGCTAATATTTCGCCATGTCTAATGTTCAGGATATGAAATAAAGTGCAATGTTCCTGACATAAAGTTAGAGAAAATTGAGAATAACCTATTTCAACTAAAATCTATTATTTGATCAAGCATTGTATTGCCCACGTAATACAATTTTGTTCAGAATAAATTCAACATTACAAATAAAAGTCAATGTGTGGTTACCGCACACAGCATTGTACACGGTGAGTGATTTTATCCATGTCGATTTCGAAAAAGGAACCCATCTTAGTTTAGTCACGTCAATACACACATTCGTCTTTCAGTCGGCTCAAGGTGAAGAAATGTATAATGTTTACGGTTCTAAATATTCCAGAATTTCTGAATTGTTTTCCAAATTTAAACAAAAAGGAAAAATGTTATGATATCTGATAAAATATAGTCAATTTTAAAATGGACATCGGTAATTAAACATAATGTACCACCACCCAACTCTATCCCACCTTAACCACTCCATTTAAATAAAGTTGAAACACTTTAAATTAATCAAAGAATCCTAGCCTAGATGCAAACTAAATGTAATTAAATTACCGGAACATGATGCGAAACCAAAATTGTGCAACCAAATTTTCCAAATCACACTCTCCTTAAAGTTCTTCCAGTACATTTTCCGCCACATGGAAGCTAAAAGAGTGTAAAAGTCAATTGTGTCAATGAATTTTCCTGTGTCAGTAAAACTTACACTCGATTATAAAATCTACATCGTGTATTGTCTTTAAATCCGTGCAACACGAAACAGACTTGAACGGCAAGAAACTCCTGGAATTTCATAACCCTGTGCACTAATTCTTGACATCGATTACTTCACGTACGAGGCTATTTAATAATAATAATAATAATAATAATAATAATAATAATAATAATAATAATAATAATAATAATAATAATAATAATAATAATAATAATAATAATAATAATAATAATAATAATAATAATAATAATAATAATAATAATAATAATAATAATAATAATAAAATTAATAATAATAATAATAATAATAATAATAATAATAATAATAATAATAATAATAATAATAATAAAATTAATAATAATAATAATAATAATAATAATAATAATAATAATAATAATAATAATAATAATAACTATGTACAGTCGTTATTATGAAAGTAAAATTTAAAGCATAACCAAGCCAGCTAATTTGCACGTATTTATAATGCAGCACAAGAAATTGATATGATCTTATATAAAAAGATTCACATTTGTTTGAATGTAGAACAAGAAATCTTGAGTTCGAAACTCTCATCAGCATCCCAAATTTGTTTGGTGTTTTTATGTACATCTTGTTCTTTTTAACGTACAGATCTATATATTTGTATTCTCTTACGTTTTATTTTTATGTTTTTTCATTTATCGCTGCCGTCCACAGATCATGACTAGTATAGCAAAATGATTATCTACATTCTTCTGGTAAATGAATGTTTACATTTATATGTATTACTTATGTCCACGTTTTGAGACAGAAACAAATACACTGAGTACATTGAAGTCTGTAAATAGTTTTGCGTTTGTCTGTCATTGACGCACAATGTCATATAAAAGAGAAACAAACAGCTGCAAATCAAAGACCATTTATAATGTAAATGAAAAGAAAACATCAAATTTGCTATAATCGTTTGATCACAGATCTTAAATAATTTTCTTTTTAGGTAACGGTAGTGCATTACTAAATATTTCATATTATATTAAAAAAAGGAACAAACCAAATAATCATATAAATTGATAAATGGACTGCATGACTTATGGACCAGCTAAATCACTACCTAGGAAATCGATTACTGGACAATCAATTAAAATGGTACATAAAAACAATCTAAATCTCGTGTCCATATGAAGCATCTAAGGACATGAACTTGTTGACTTGATTCTTAGATCGAATTCATTTCATTCGTAATATGAAAACTCAAATAACGCAAAAGCTGCAAAAACTAATAATGAAGACTGACTAAATTTATTATCAATAATGTTGCATCCGTGGTAAACAAAATTAATGTCCTACGCAGCATGTTATATCAAAGGAAATCAAAGCTCTTGAACGCACAGTTATTTCTTTAAGATGAAATATGAGTCCTATAGGTCTGGAAGACGATGTTAATCGTGTTTTATGGGCAGTCATTATCAGCGAAAAACAGGTTCTCAAATTGCTTTTATAACCGTCTGACATACTGTAGTTGTTGTTGGGCTTAACGCCATTTTTCAGCACTCGATAGGCTATTCATGGCAGCCAGTATTAATGGTGGAGGAAGAAACCGGGAAATCACCGGAAAGAACCACCGACCCACGAGAAGCTACTGGCAAGCTTTCTCATATATCCACATTCGCCGAATCCTAGACTCGAACACACGCAGACAGAGGTGAAATGGCAGTGATCCGTAACGGACAGCGCTTTAGACCATTCGGTCACTCGGGGCCCCTGACATACTGTAAACTCGATACCTAGGCAAATAGCCCATAAGTTTTGAACGCATATTAAGACGTTGACTCGTATATCCTCAAATTATTGAGTTTGACGAAATAAAAATCTACATTCTGTGCAAATCATTGTTTTATAACGCTAGTTTAACATAGTAAATGAAGTAAACTCAAAACAGAGCACATAATATTGCAATAAATCAAATTTGTAACGTGTAAAAAATTAACGTATGATAATTACAGTTGATTCCTTTCTCTAGTCCTTGAATATAATGAAGATTCAATATGGATAAAAATTCAGTGTATCATTGAATATGTTTGACTGTGTGATTTGTATATTTAACGTATCTTTAAATACTTTTTAGTCACATTGTTACGAGGTCTCTAGTATGGCAGTTTATAGTCATGTCTACTGCTGTGGCATCATGCCGCAGACATGAAGCATAATGTCCCACCCAAACCCACCCCATATTATCCTGACACCAGGCTGACCAGTCCTCACAATAACCTCTTATTACTGAGCTTCAAGCGAGATAGCTGCTAGTACCAATTTTATAAATAATTAGTGGATATTATAAATGTGATCATTGATTTTCAAAAACTATGTTGCTTAAGATTGCATTTCAAATATATAGATAAAATTAATAAAGCTCCAATTTAATTCTTCTAACAGTTCTGTCTTGACCGGCTTCATCAGAAAGAAGCCCGCAATGAAGTTGGAACTATAAATACCAAAGTTTATACCTAAATTGAAAACAACAAATTAGAATTGCACATTATTTCGCTTGACGATTTCTTTCTGCCATTGCATTGCAAATAGCATGCTTTCTCTATATCTTTAAATTTGAACTATTACATAGAACAGTTGGTTATCAGATTCTTGGCTGTCCTCAATCATCGTTATATCATTGTTTTACTGATGTTAATTATTAATATTTTTAAGTGCTTGATAGTTCATATAATATTGTCAATAGTAACAGAGCATAAAATCCATAAAACACACCGAATAAGAAAATAACTATTATTCAAACTGGCAACTAAAAATAACAATGTATAAAGCAATTGTAACGAAAAATGTCTGCATAAGGTACGCAGGATATGATCATATGATAATATTTATGTACGTGTGATTGTATGTATGTATGTATGTATGTATGTATGTATGTATGTATGTATGTATGTATGTATGTATGTATGTATGTATGTATGTATGTATGTATGTATGTATGTATGTATGTATGTATGTATGTATGTATGTATGTATGTATGTATGTATGTATGTATGTATGTATGTATCTATGTATGTATGTATGCCAGAAATATTATTATTCAAATGACATTTATCCACTCAGATTTGTTTTGTTTAGATGTTTTAGTATTCCAAAAGAAAAGACGTCCGTCTCCTCTAGAGTTTACAACATACAGCTAGCTTAAGGCATTGAATAAAACAAACAAACGAAAACACGGCATCAAAATAAAATGAATCTGTTATGACCATTAGCACCACTTCTTTTTGGAAATGCGACTCTGAAGCTGGGACTAATTCCAGATTTGCACACGTATATATGAAAACAATGCAGCTAAGTCTTTATCACTGCAATATTCGATTTTCAGAACACTATGTTCGTAAGCTACATTCAAGATATATAGCAAATTTCAATAATCTCTCCAATGTAAGCCTTCTGAAATTTCGATCTTACCGGCAATTTCAGAAGCAATAGACATGATACATAGACCAATATTCGCTAACATTAGTGAATACAAATTTCAATTCAGTCTTGTAAATGCCCGAATTTTTATATTTACAAAAAAGTTGGCAAATAATCTATTCCAGTTGTTTTATCATAAAATTCGGGCTTAATGTGGACAATTAAATAACATGATAATAGCAATACAATAAATTAAATGTTCTCTGTTCACATGAGCTGGAAAATAACATTTGATCATACGTAAGTCTTCTTTCGTAAATTCAGCCCTTGAAAATGGCACTATATAAAAGTTAGCAGATGTTTCCTGAGAGAAAATAAATTTATGGCTGCTATACGGATTACATTTCAGTTATATAGTAACAAATACATGCACAACTTCTCTATTTTAACATTACAAGCGATGCTTGCTCTTTAAGAGCCGAAGGCTAAAATGAACATTGAATAATGAGCAATAAACTCAAACGTTATCAATCAGAAACGCTGTTTCCCTGTGTTTATATACGACAAATAAAATTTGATAAATAATTACTTATATAGCCCACAAGAAGGAACTTGGCAATACATTATTAAATGATGATATATTTAATAAAGACAGAACAAGACATCAATTATGCGGGTACTATTCAAGCATATCATATCTCTTCAAAATTTAATAATTAAACGTAATGCTATCAGATTCATGACTATTATTCTATATGAGCTACATTATAGTGTTACCAATGTTTCATACCATATTAAAAGTAATGCACGACAAGATAAGAAACCACAAAATAAGTCATATCTTGCTTGGTCTATTTTCTCTGCATGCTTCTTTGATAACAAAAATTTAGGTTGACGTCCTCTCAGTCAAAAGTATTCATAATAGAGAATTGCTCGTTTTTGTTTGTCACTGTTCGTGTTTGTTCAAGAATTAAATACCGTATTAACTTTAAAGCTCTAAATGTATCTGATTTATATGTGACAGAGTATAATTAATTTTTATTATCTTCTTTCAACAATAATTTGGCAGAAGTAAATATCTCGAACAATAAGGTGTGCTGTTGCTTGTGAGCTTATATATTATTTACGAAAAGTAGTAGAAGGCAGTTTATGATGTACATTTAAGACAGCATTGTAGACCTAGATTTACTACCGACCTTGACACGAATCTTGTATGCCTCTTATTCGACTATAGCATAATAAAAGACAGAAAAACAGAATGATAAAAAGACATAGACAAATTATTTACCTTATATCAAGGAAACAAAACTATTGAGTAACAACATAATACCTTTATTTTAGAGAGAAAAACCTTGACCGTGTATATTTTTTTGTTTGTATATAATATTCGGTCCTAAATTCGCAAACAAACGTATTCTATGATTTGAATAAGAATCCTAATTATAAAGAAAAATAGTTTAACTTTATAACTCTTATTTTAATTGCAAACGTTGTAGTCGTTATCGTCAATTTAGCTTTACAACATAATGTTAATAAAGAAAATCAGGATACATGGTTACTTGACAGTTATTTATTACAGCTTTTACTATATATTATCCAAATTTGAAATTATAATTCAATGTTAATGGCAGGTACTTGTATGCCCTATTCCGACAAGATCTTACATTTTGGGAGAGGCAAATTAGATACAACACATGCATACATTAATATCAATCAAGACAACACTAACAGTTTAACGAAACTTAGAACTACATCTCCCTTCTAGAAAAGATATAAATACATGAATATCAACTGTGTACGAAAGGGGAGATATACAAAATTACAGATAGAAAGCCAAACACACGTAGTATTTATTTATACAAGCACGTATTTATACCTAGCAAACCAATTACGTATGTGTACACGATAATACTTAGGTTTGTTTGTTGGTTTTTCAATACAGCAATCCGTCAAAGATATAATGTGATGCTCTAGATGTAAGGTTGTTACATTCCTGACAATTAAGCAACCTAGTCACCTACTTATGTATCTGTCTAACATCCAGCCTGTATTAAAGAATAAAGATCGACAGACAAAGGAAAAGCAGAACAAATTTATAGACAAATTGTTAACCTTATATCAGGTACACAAAACCAATGAGGTGAAAGCGAATGCTCTTATTTTTAAATTAAAAAATAATGAGCCTGTATTAAACTATATTGTAGTATAGTATTTTGTCCTAAATTTGTAAACAAACGGACTTTACAATTCGCTTAACCATCAAGGAATAATTTGAAGATAAATTGCATGACTTGTTCGTTTATAAAAGCGATAAAATCATATTTCTTTATTACATTCTACATCAGTCTTAAGTGACACATTTTCCTCGCTTTTCATGCTGTGATAAGTACTTGATAAAATTCTTCTATTATGATTATATTAAAATATTTACCTGTGCAAAGATTGTGCAAATTACAGTTACTGTCTTGGACTCAAAAGTGGCACGTCAAATAGGTATCAATATAAACTGTGGAGAAGCATGGATTATCAGGGCATGGAAAGGGAGAATTGTGCGCTTAATCATAAACCAAACGTTAAAAAATTTAGGAATAATACTATTTCATTAATAATAAATTCATTTAATTCCAATATAAATTGAACCGTCATCATCGCACCTTTTGATCATTTTACAGCAGCAAGTGCGAATGGACACTTAGCATCAAGAGAAAATATGTTTCTAAGAAGAATTAGTTCTTCAAGATTTACGATGATTTTATTTCCCACTCATATTGAAGACCACTGGAACGGTCATGCAGAAATTTGTCAACAGATGATGAGACAAGCATTTCGTGGAGATCATTCTGCTGTGCCCATAGAAGCAGGACTAAGGAGTGAAAACTAATCAAAAATCTGCTCCATCAATCGCTTCCATTTTATTCAACACACGTACTTAATAATAATCAAAGCTGAAAATAAACATATAACTATAAATACTGTGCTTAAACTTACGGCTAAGAAAATTAATTATCATTGCACTTTGTTTCATTTGATTACTTCAATTTTTCATCCAATGACAAATAACGATAATCAATATTCAATCAAAAGAATAGTACTTCACTTACGTTAACCTTATTCAAACATAACGTTTGCATCAAACTCTTCGAATATTATCTGTTAAATAGAACATGTGGTTATTAGTCATGAATGTCCTTATATATCGACTATGTCATAGTTTCAAATAATTTTAGTTAAGCATTTTGAAATGACACAAAGAAAACGATGAATTGCAAACTAAATAAATCCTTTAGCGGTCTATTTCACTTGCAGTTTTATTTCTAATACTATTAGTAAAGAATCTGTAATCTGCTTTTTTGGCACATTGTGTTTATATTCATAATTGAATACCATACACACCTTATTCTCCTGCTCTATTTGATTTTTATGCGATTGAAGTAGAATTATACTTGAAACTTTAATAAATTAATTGTTTTCTAGACTTTGAGGCAGAATAAAAAATTAAATATTAAGATATGAACATGCTTGACCGCTCGTCTATTGCCAAAGCGCATTACTTTAAACACAAAAATTACATTGTAAACAGAAAAGATCGTTGTTGACAGTGATTTCACTATCGTCGTTGAAAAAATCATAGTTGTTATTCGACTTAAACGTGAAAATATTAAATGCTTCATATTGCATCTAATTTTGATATCACTAAATATAAACTATAAAACACTCCGACTGACAATATAACTTGCATTCTAATTGAAATACAAAATACAATGAAAAATAATTAGTTTAAACTTATCATTATAAAGATTCTATTAATGGCCATCATAATATCTATATATAATGCGTAATATATTCCTATCCATGCTCCTCCAGATAAATACCTTTTGCTTCGTTTAATGTTTATTTTCTTTATTTTACATTTAGATCATGAGTGCTATATCATTCTGAGGAAATCGACACTAGAAACATTTTCCATGGACGTAAAGATACATCCGATTGATGAACTTTACCTAACCTGAGAAACCTTGTATGCGCGTTAGAAGTACTGCCAACTGTGCTAACGCTGCTATTTCTTCATGCTGACACGTGAATATTAATCGTTTTTTTTTAAAGACATATGTCCAACGAAGCATCTCCAGACCTTGACATTTTGACACTATAATCGCTTTCAGTCCATCCTTTTGTAATATAATAAAATCAATGAAAAGCGTTTATAAAATAGCAATGAAGAAAGACTGACTAAATTTATGATCGCTATATTTGCAGGTATTTGTTAAAAACGATATTTTCATTTCTTGCGTTATATATCATAAGGAAAGTCAAAGTTTAAGGGTATGGTTTGTTCAATACAAGACAAATTAACATTTATTTTGTTTGCATGGCGATTACCGGTATAAATACGGTACAGATTAAACGAATCATTATTATCAGCGTGATGCAGGTTTTGATCCCTAAATGTAAACTAAAAAAAAAACAAAAACAACGTATTGACTCAATGTCTCACGTACTAAAGAACAATAATCTTTAACTAATGATAATTTTCACAAGGTACTACGTATACAAGCACGGAATAGACATTTTTTCTATTAATAATCAGAATAAAGTACGTGTATATTACTATGGGCCTTATGCTTCTAGGACCTTGCTTTAACTTAATGGAGGCATTGGTTTCAATTAATATATACACACTCGCGGAATAATACGAAACAAGCACTGAATGGAAAAGGAGAGCCTTGAGTGGTTATCTGTGGTAACAATGATGTATGAAATAGAGAGCGTTATATTTCAATTGGTTGTCATACAGCATAACTGAAGGACTTGTATGGCAAGATATTGTATAGATTTATTTTCATTAAACGATAATATGTTAATGTTTATGCTGTCATGCTAGGACATGATGGTTGCTAGTAGGGAAATCATTTTATTGTAAAATGAAGCTATACTGAATGCAGTTATCAACATGGTTCTATTCCATATATCGTCATAAATAGCAGACAAACAGTCGATATTACGTTCAAGAAGTGTATCCAACAAAATATCGTCTTGCTGACTAAATACGTCAATCCCGTCCCTCACTGCTAAAGTGTAAATCAATTTCTCAATGAAAACAATACATTCTGCAAGCAGCATTTCACAACCTAAAATAGCATGCTTCGCTCTGTCGTCAGTTTTTTTTCTCAATAAGATTATATATCGTGGGTAACCTATTTTCTGAATACAATGACATATAATTTAATCTTTCCCGGATGTGACCGTTTTTCCCCGTTAAGTTCCTATGTATACCGAACAATTATGTGATATTGAACTAATACGTCTTCACTAAAGTAAAGTTTGCACAGAGTGGAGTCATATTCATGACACATAATTCAGAAACTTTTTCTTTATTTACATAACTATCTTTTATGGTGCAGTCCTTAATTACGGAACGTTAGGTCACTTCTTTCAACTGAGTTTTGACCATTTAGTTACACCTATGAATACCAAAACAAAACGATGGCCTCACATGTTACCACGAAATCGAAAGAGGTGTGTATTGGGATAGCAATATTCAATATATCATTAATATAGTTTGATCAATTCTGGGTTCTTTTATTGGCTCTTGATTCGTTCACAATCCTTCATAAATAATTAAAGTATCATAAGGTATGTATGTATGTATGTATGTATGTATGTATGTATGTATGTATGTATGTATGTATGTATGTATGTATGTATGTATGTATGTATGTATGTATGTATGTATGTATGTATGTATGTATGTATGTATGTATGTATGTATGTATGTGTGTGTGTGTGTGTGTGTGTGTGTGCGTGCGTGCGTGCGCGCGTGCATGCATGCATGCAAGTATGTATGTATGTATGTATGTATGTATGTATGTATGTATGTATGTATGTATGTATGTATGTATGTATGTATGTATGTATGTATGTATGTATGTATGTATGTATGTATGTATGTATGTATGTATGTATGTATGTATGTATGTTGTTATGTACATGTACGTGAATTACTTGCATGCTAGTTTTAAATTTATTTAATTTTAATTTTAGTTTGTTATTTTTTTTTAGTAATGATAACTTCATTCACTGGTTTTGACTTTTTTTTCCAGAAAATTTAATTTAGTTCTCTTTGACAATTCGAACAAGTAGTATTATAAACAATGTAAATAATTGACGACTTAGATTTAGAACCAGTTTTAGGTTTGGAGTAAATGACGTTTTTATTTTTTTTATTATTCAACCTTATAGTAAGATTCGTTCAGCAGAAGCTATTCGGTACCTAGCGTACGAGATAAACGGAATGAAATGTTTCCTCGGTACTCGGGGGAAGTGACCATGTGACTCTTATCCGGGAATTTGTTTGCATTCTAATTAAGTGTATAGTCGTTAACTTAAGGAGAAAAAGCCAGCTTTGGTTTTAACCTTAAAAACTTAAAAGTATTTTGTTGTGAACACTTTGAGTTGAATGTTACTCTTTTCTGGAATTAATAATTCATTTCTCTGGAAAAAATACCTATAAGTGCTTCTTATCAGAATTCTTGGACAAAGAAAGGTATTGAAATTATTAGGAATTCAAAGAATGAAATATTATTCCTTGTGATTCAACAATGAGCTGTTCACACGTCAGGACAAAGCAGACCATCAAAGACGTCATCGACTTCCATCTTGGAATTTCATCGGGATTCGAACTGTGAGTCACTTAGAGCATTTTATTGATAATACTTGTATCTTTTAATTTTCGGATTTATTTTGGATGTCATTCATAAACCGTAAATCTTATTTGTCTTTCTTAACCATTTTTCTTAAAGAAATAAATTATTTGTTAAATTTCACGAAGCTTACTCTTTTCACTTCTCTTTGTTACTTTGTATGAGTTTAGACGTAACTATATATATATATATATATATATATATATATATATATATATGTATATGTATATATATATATATATATATATATATATATATATATATATATATATATATATATATATATATATATATATATATATATATATATATATATATATATGTATATGTATATATATATATATATATATATATATATATATATATATATATATATATATATATATATATATATGTATATGTATATATATATATATATATGTCATAATAACTATGCGAAAATGTTTTCAGTATAAATTATGTTTTAGATCAGAGGTTTCGTAAAAAATAGATTATTATGCAAGTCTTGTCGGCGAATGGCTCTATTA
Source organism: Potamilus streckersoni (assembly GCA_016746295.1). Classification (NCBI taxonomy): domain Eukaryota; kingdom Metazoa; phylum Mollusca; class Bivalvia; order Unionida; family Unionidae; genus Potamilus; species Potamilus streckersoni. The sequence continues at coordinate 1,049,643 of JAEAOA010002072.1, forward strand.
TCTTATCAAGGCATTACCAGAGTCAATAATAACTTACTTGACAGATACATATCAAAATTTTCTTTCCAATGCATTAAATTGTCTAGAGCAAAGCTGGTGTTAAAAGGCACAGACTGATAAACCTTTCCTGTTTGGGGTTGAGGAGAATACAAACGTCAATCGTTTTGTCTGAGATAAATTTTTAATAACATGAAAATAACTGGCATTCTCGGCTTTTTTTCATACATAACGTCAAGCTTCTGGACGATGCCATCCATTTCGATTGCAATATGCATATATTTCGTTTTTAAGATGGAGATCTGCGAATGGAGATAAGAAATAAATTTATGCAATATTAACGAAGAATACGAATCTCAAATCCTTTGCTAATGAAGACCATGGAGATTAAAATTATGATCTGCTATATACACGATTCCAAGGCATATTGGCTCACAAGCCTATGTTTTGTTTGTTTAGTTGCCATAGTGATAATGCTAACTTAGACTTCAGGTTACAACATTTATATATCTTATCACATCTATACCTTATTTTGTGAACAATTGTCAATACAGATTGATGTAATTGCCTTTATAAAAGAGAACTATGAATAAGTAAGCCTATTGATAGCTTTTAATGCGTCCCTGGGAGATGTAATCATTAGCCGATGGTGTCGGATGACACAAGCAGATTTTCTAGGTGGAAAGAATTCACAACTTCTTACACAAGTAAATTAATAGACTTCACGCCTCGTCCTATTTAACTTGCTTTGCTAATTAGTTTTCACTAACGTATATTTCCAAGACATTAAATTATTCTCAGCATATATGATGCAAATAATTGAAAACATAAGTTAGCTTAATCAGAAGGAATGTATAAAATCATTATAATACATGACTCCTATACATTCAAGACAAATAAATTGCTAAACAGTTTAACACTCACATAGAAGTCAAAATAATTTGCTCCAGATATCCTGTATTAGTAACTATTATTGAAAATATCATGCAATAAATCCTATTTAAAATAGCCCAAGATTTTCCAAAATATTTGCTGTGGTTTGTCTCAACTCTTATCATTTTCCGCTTTTTGACCATTAGTTATCTTTCGCTTCTTCCGTTTGTCTGGTCATTATCAAACGGATTATACTTACAATTAAATTATCCCTCCCCACGAGAAAGATTAACCATCTCGAGCTGCACCTTTATTGTCATGCGTCAATCCTAATGGTCACTTATTATGGTGATCGCGATAGATTGTACTCTGAAATTGTCTACAAAATGTTTCACCACTGCGGTAAAATTTTAGATATCAGGCTTAAGGAGATATACAAAATTCCCGGATTAGAGTGTCTAAGTTGCCTGGAATAATTTTATATTGCATCACTATCATTGTTGTGTTAATCGTCGTTACTAACCAATGCGTGTATCGCGCTCATGTTTGTAGAAAAAGAACTCTAATATTTTTATGGTGAAAGATACAGGCGAAGAAGGAAAGTGGGTGTTTTACTCAATCTTGTCATAACACCAGTTTTCGTCTTTTATGCTGTCAAGTTTAACTTCCATTATAAAAAATTTTTGGTTAAGTCGTTGGTACATTATTTATCTATCTGTCACTCAACAGAGTAAATAAAAATTCCAGGATGTTTCGAAAACAGAGATGAGCGAAAATTATATTTAAAAACAAATGGGTTCTAAAATATAATTTTATCCTATATTTTGTTTCAAATTTGTATATCTCAGCAATTGTTGTTTACTTATAATTGTTTTGTATACCATATTCATTAAATCTATGTCCTATATGTTTGCCTAAAAGCCCACCTGCTTACATACATATGAAGTTTCGGACATGCATTAGATCTGGAGAAAATGTATGGAAAATATAAATATGATCAACATCGCTTTGCGTTCCATAACAAGAGCGGCATTATGAACTGTTTAAAATGTAAAAAGAAAAGACAAAATCATTAAAGAATCTTTTCTGACTCCGAGATGAACGTGAAGTTCTCCATTATTCTTTATATGTGAAGTTCAAGCATGTAATATTAAATAGGAGTTAGTTCTTCTCTTTTGGACATGTAGACGTGCCAAGAAATGTTTTCTTTTACTTAACCTGACAAAGTTACCATATAATTTACGCAAAACTAGCTTGTATCTGAAAATGTGAAATTCAAAAAGGATTCTGAAGGATTCAGCTGATATTAAAACACAGTAACAGCAGCCAGACTCAACCAATCAGAATACTCTCTCTCTCTCTCTCTCTCTCTCTCTCTCTCTCTCTCTCTCTCTCTCTCTCTCTCTCTCTCTCTCTCTCTCTCTCTCTCTCTCTCTCTCTCTCTCTCTCTCTCTCTCTCTCATATGCTTATATTTGCACGATGTGTTTCAGATTTATGTAAGGAAAAGCTAAAACCGAGTTCTGAAAAAGTTTTTGTAACTGTGGACTGAAATATAAGATATTTAAACAAATAAACGGCCCATTACCTAATTGTAATAAAATGCAGAGGAACGCGACACATTACCTAATTGAAATCAAAATAAAGGGTAATAACAAGTTATTTTCTGCAGAATGTATTTCTTGTGATGTACTAGTTTCGTTTTTGTAATTACGTACTTCAAGAAGAAATTGCAAAAATATTACCATGTCAAGGGGAATTTATTCAATGTTATCGTACACAAACAGACAAATGACATGAAACAGAGAGAAATATATTTCTGAAAAAAATCTTATACATGTTTTATTATTTTTTTTAAATTGATGAATCGGTGCATCTTATCTTTGTGTTATAAACTTTTGTACATCCGTTCCAAGGAAACTCTATCATACATATCAAGGTTGATTGATTGAATTTTAACGGCGCACCAGCACTTTTAGGCTATTTAGCGCCATACAGTAGGTCATATTTGTAAAAAGGTTCAATATCGACCAGCGATATAGTAAAAAATCCATAGTAGATAAATATAAAATGGTAAATGTTGGTAACAGTTAAAGATATTGGTTCACGATCAACGGGAGATGTAAATGATGTATCTTAATGAAAAGATGTAAATAATAGTTGGTATTGGTATTAGTTAAAAATTAGTTTGGGTAAGGTCATAAAAAGTTACAGTTTAAAAAAAAGATTTACTTCCTTTAGGTACTCTAAAATACTAGTGATTTGAATAGTATCAAAAAGTTCCTGCATGTCGTGTACATTATAGTATTTATCACGCGTAGGTTGCAGGTCGGAACACGTGGTCATAAAGTGTTAAACAGTAAATGGTACATTGCAAGGAACGCACTCTGGTGGATCTTCACCTTTTAGTTTGTGTGAGTGGGTAATGTATGTATGACCGATTCTGATTCTTGCAATGACAACCTCCTCCCTACGAATAGTTCTGTAGGAAGGAGTCCATTCTCCCAAGATTGGTTTGATGGCATGAAGTTTGTTATTGATTGCATCATCCCATGATACCTGCCACTTTTGACGTAGATACTTTTTGATACAAGGTTTAAAATCAGAATATGGTAATTTAAAATCCGATGGTTCTAAAGATAGGGCCATCTTAGCAGCCCGGTCTGCTTCTTCGTTACCTCTAATACCAATATGGCTAGGTAGCCAACAGTATACTATATTGCATGAGGCACTAAGCTCAGAGTTTTTGATCAAAACATTCACCAATAGTGGATTATCTAGTTTGATATTGTGTAGCGCCTGAAGCACTGATAATGAGTCACAGAAGATAATACTATTTAGAATATGATTAGTTTCGATAAATGTCAGAGCAAGGTCTATTGCTCTGATTTCCGCTGTAAATATGGATGCATCATTTGGCAAACGATCTTTGGTTATGTGTTTGCCACTGACGAAGGCTGCAGCAGCCTTATCAGCAACCTTTGATCCATCAGTATAAAATCTAGCATAATGTGTAAATTCATCGAGTAGATCATGATAAGAATTCAAGAATAGGATAGGGTTTGTCTCAGATTTTTTCCGATCGTGTAACGTAAAATTCACTTGGGGTTGCTTAATGAGCCAAGGTGGTGTTTTCGAGACAAAGGTTTTCTGGATTAAAGATAGATTACATTTGATTTGGTCAAAGCAGGATGATATTCTAATACCAAATGAAGGTATAGCATTTGGTTTATTTACGTATAAAGCTTTGTAATTTGGATGAAAAACGGCCGAAAAAGCAGGGTTCAGAGGGTTGGATCGTAACTTAAGAGCATAATGTGCAGAAAGCATTTCTCTGCGATGCGATAAAGGTGGTTCATTCGCTTCCGCGAGAAGGCTTTCACACGGAGATGTCTTAAATGCTCCTAGAGCATTTATCTCTAATTTTCTCTCTGACAGGGAATTCAAAGTTCGAGTGGGCTCTACCCTCTCCGATACACACCAGCAAGAGATGGGTGTGCCCCAGGGCAGTATTTTATCTGTGACGCTTTTTAACATCAAAATCAATAGTATCACCAAATGCTTAGCTCCCGGTGTTGACTGCTCATTATACGTTGACGATTTTTTAATTTGTTATCTCTCAAAAGACATGCATACAATTGAGAGGCAACTACAGCAAAATATCAATAAGATTCAAAGTTGGGCCAGTAATAACGGTTTCAAATTTTCAAAATCAAAAACAGTATGCATGCATTTTTGTCAGTTGCGAAAACATCATGATAACCCTAAACTCACGCTGGATGGAACACTTATTCCAGTTGTTGAGGAAACAAAATTCTTGGGTGTTCTTTTTGACAAGAAGCTGACATTCATACCACACATTAAGAATTTGAAAGCTAAATGCTTAAAAGCCTTAAATTTGATTAAAGTAATTGCTCACACTGATTGGGGTGCTGATAAAAAAGTCCTCCTTAATTTGTATAGAACATTTATCCGTTCCATCTTAGACTATGGATGCATTGTTTATGGTTCAGCTAGGAAGTCTTATTTGAAAATGCTTGACCCAATTCATCATCAGGGAATACATATCAAGGAACACAATGTCATATTGCAAATATTAATAAAAACAAATCTCACATCAATCCTCGCACAGATACGTCCATCATCATGCATCCATATCTATGTGTATGCAATGAAGTGTTTAAAACCACAAGGAATTAGCATAATTATTCACATCTACTTTGATTTAGATCTAAGATATTTAGACTCGTTTTAGATTTAAAGAGATAACAAAAGATAAAAGTTGGCAATTTTCTCTTTAGCTGGTGTGTATTGTTTATAATGAAGCCGACAAAGAAGACAAAGCAGCACGTATTAAATAATGTTATATATGAAACTTCACCTGGACATTTTTGACTGGAATGCTCCTGAACCTCTCATAGGTAATTGTCACATGCATTTTTCCGTTATACTTTTCAGTGTTTGGACAGAGGGTGGTATCTCGACAAGTGTCAGACGACAGACATGTAGTTAAAAAATGGTGAGAATTATTTAGTAAATGTAAGAAAAGTGTATGCATGTTCATCTGATACATTGAATTTGTGGAATTTTTAAATACTGATGAAGTAAAACATGTAACTAGAAATCTTTTGAGGATGCCAATACTGCTATATTACAGGAAACGGCAATCAAGAACAAGATAATGTTTTAGGATTAAAAATGTAACATTTTTAAGACATTAGCCTCGTCCAAATGTTTCATAGGTCAAATACGGTAAAACGATCCTATGATATCTGATGTCGAAGATGACACATGAAATCGTCCCATATATTCTTATTTTCACAAAAAGCCTTACACATGTTATATTTAATATGTCTTTTTGCAACAAATGAGTCAAGATAATAAAACAGTAAAGTGAAATGCCATGACAAAACAAAGGAAGCCATGATTATTGATGCTATTTGTATTTTTTATGCAACTTTTGGTATGATTGATTCTTCTGGGCAATGAACAGCCAATAACCTGCATTGGAAGACTGATCGTCATTTACAACAGGCAAGGCATTACAATTTACAGCAGTTATAAGGGAAAAGATAAATGCATCTCGAATAAAAGGCATGCAAATCATGATATGTGTGAAAGGTTGCCTAAGAAAAATCCATGTAAATAGTTGCCGTTGTAAGTTTCTCGGCAAACTAGTATGCGTATGCATATGTCACGCTGATAACAATTATTTTAGAACTATTATAGATAAATAAATTTCCTTCGAATGTATAACTACCTATATACTAGAATATTTAAACTAGTTTTAGTTTAATAGAGAAGGCAGCCAATCAAAACTAGCAATTCTATGAAGCCGAATCTCAGTGTTTGGTTAAGGGTCTCTGAACTGATATCTGGATTAGCGTGTAATGGAAGACTTTAATTAGCTATCATAAGAAGCGAGAAATAGATAAACAGTACATTGTAAGGAAATATTCAAAGTCATCTCCAATGTGAATGCAAGACATAATAAAGACATGATATTTATGAAATAAAGTTGCAGGAGAAGAATGAAATATGAGCAAAACTTAGTAGATAAATTACTTCATTGATTGAAATTCTTTCAATTATTGCAGCTATCAGACGGACAACACAAAAATCTGAAACCAATTTTTATAAACAAAGATCTTGCTTGCATAATTGCCCATACTCTCGCTGCCTATCTGTGTCATTACATATCTATTTACCAAACTCTCCTTACTACATACATACATACATACATACATACATACATACATACATACATACATACATACATACATACATACATACATACATACATACATACATACATACATACATACATACATACATACATACATACATACATACATACATGCATGCATGCATGGATGTATGCATACATACATACATACATACATACATACATACATACATACATACATACATACATACATACATACATACATACATACATACATACATACATACATACATACATACATACATACATACATACATACATACATACATACATACATACATACAAACATGCATGCATGCATGCATGCATGCATGCATGTATGTATGTATGTATGCATGCATACATACATACATACATACATACATACATACATACATACATACATACATACATACATACATACATACATACATACATACATACATACATACATACATACATACATACATACATACATACATACATACATACATACATACATACATACATACATACATCGTGATGATGTTCGTCCATCGGTGTCGATGAGGACCATTCAATGTCATCGATTTACCTGGGGGAAGTCCGTAGATCAGTTCAATCCTGGCCCAGAAGAGTCTTTTACAGTCGGCACATGGATGTACAGGTTGCTGACTGAGAGTTACGGAGATGTTGTTCAAGGATTTGCGCAAAACACGTTTTTTTAGCTGCGTGCACCAGTCTTTTCTTCTCAACAGACGTCGAACAGACACTGATTTGACTACGCAAAACAGACTGGCCAGCAGCGGCAATCTCGCTGCTGTCAGGGCAATACCAAAGTTCTTCTGTGAGGCATTGGGATTGTCCTTGTAGCTCTCCAATAAATACCTGCTTGGAGAGGCGTTCATCCGGCATGAGAACAACATGGCAAGCCCATCGGTATTGTGCCTTGTACAGCATGGTGTGAATGTTTGTTCTGCGAGACTGAATGAGTAACTTTGTGTTTGGTACTTTGTCCTGCCATTAGCTTTCTCAGGGAACTCAGGAGGAAGTGATCAGTTTTTTAACATGGCTGCTATACAAAATCCAGGTCTTGCAAGAATAGAAGAGATCAACCGCTGAGAATATTTTACGTTTGGTGGCAAGCTTAAAGCATAACCTATCTCTAACGTCTGTAAGGCGTCTGCTAAATGCTACGCTGGCTTTGGTAATCCTGGTGTTGACCTCATCGTCTATGTGGACTGCTTGTAATAAGGTTCTGCCGAGGTATTTGAACCTATCCACATTTTTTAGTTTTTGGTCATTGACAGTGATGGATGGTTTTAGGTAATCTTTTCTAGGAAGTGGATGAAGCAGAAGCTCTGTCTTGCTGAAGGAAATGGTGAGTCCAAAGTTTGTGCACGCTATAGAAAAAAGGTCCAAGCTCTGTTGCATGTCTTCCTCATCTGAAAACTGGAAGTCGAGAATGTTGTCAACCTGGACTTTGGTTTTGACTTGAAACCTCCTCAGGTTGAACAACTTCCCATCCAGATGGTATCGGAGACAAACTTCAGCATCACTTTCATTGAAATCATCCATTAGCATGGTGAAGAAAATGAGGCCTAAGAGAGTGGGAGCTAAGACGCATCCTTGTTTCACAACATTCGTAACGGCATAGGGTTCAGATTCGTTACCCTGGTCATGTATTCTGGCAAGCAAGCCATCATGAACTTGCTTCACCATTTCAATAAAGACCTATGGAGATCCAAATTTGGCCATTATCTTGCAAATTTCTCCCCTGCTGACACTGTCGAATGCCTTTAGTCAGGTCCACGAAGGCAGTATATAATTGGACATTTTGCTCCTGACACTTGCATTTCATCTGCCTAGCGGCATAGATCATGTTGATGGTGCCTCTCTCCTTTCTGAAGCCATAGGATGGGCGATTTCCTTTGCGTTTGTAAATGTGAATCATGGATGCATCTTTGAATTCTTACGGTATGCGTTTCTGCATCTACATCACACAAAACATCTCTGTTAGCCTTTCCACTAGCTTAGGCCCGCCAGCCTTGTAGATTGAAGCTGTGATAGAGTCTACTCCTGGAGTTTTTCTACTAGACAGGAGCTAAATGGCTTAATGAGTTTCCAGCATTGATGGAGGGTCAGCTAATCTCTCATTGATCTCCACCTAGGGTAGACGGTTGATCGCTTCATAGTTATTGGAAGAGAGTTTGTTGAAGAAACCGTTAATGCGTTCTGCTCAATGATCCAGTATTTTCACCTTCTCGGTTATGAGCCTACTGCTATTGGAGATGAAGAGCGTGGTCGTGCCTGATATTACTGGGCTATACACATCAAGAAGAGCATTACGGACATCCTTCATGTCGTATCGGTCGGCAAAGAACTGATTAACATCAGCCTTTTGACTCAGCCATGTGTCCTGCATCTCGCGCAGTTTCTTCTACACAGTTTGGAGGACTGCTGAAGGCATCATTCGTTGCAAAGGACTTGGGGATGATTGTATACGCACGATGGATACGATGCTCATCTAGCAGGGACTGTATTTCTTCACAGTTATTGTCATATCAGTCTAGGTGCTTTTACACAGTGACACCAAGGGCTTCAAATGTTCAAATGTAGTAGAGTACACCTGCTGTTTAAAGGCCGTCCACCATTGTTCTAAGTCGTTGGTATCAGAGCCTGTGGTTTCGAGCTGGCTTGTCAGAGATTCAGAGAGCTTGTTTAGTGTTACATGAAAACATTAAACCGCTTTGGGACTTTAAACCCCTATGGACGTCTGGGAGGTTATTTCTAAGATTTAACTTGGATATCATCAGCTTGTGGTACATGCATCAGTCACCACTACAAATGGCTTTGGTAACAAGTTCACACTTCTTGTCACTCCTACGGATTATGATGTAGTCGATAAGATGCCGACACTTACACCGTAGGTATATTCAAATTGTTTTGTTACCATTGGGCAGACGGAAGACGGTTTATGTGATCAGAGATCATATATTGCGCACATCCTCAGGAGCAAATATCCCTTGCTGTTGAAGTTGCCAATGTCATGTCTGTCAATAACTCCCTCCAAAGACATGTGCTCCACGCCAACTCAGACGTTAAAATCACCAATAATGATCAGTTGTCTGACTTTGGTACTGAAGTAATCAGAGTTTCTAGATCCTGGTAGAACATGTCTTTAAATTCCTCGGAGATGGTCATGGTTGATACATAAATACTAATGAGTTTGTCTTGCTTTATTACAGGTAATGGTAGCTACAGCATTGATTGCCTGTTTATTTATTCCCTTTCGGTAAGCTTGAGAGCTTATTCACTGAATACCAAAATTAGATTCACACTCACGACGTTCATCAGTGGCACGTCAACAACAGATAAAGTTGTGGCCAGCTCCAAATTCAACTTGCCCTCGTCGGCCAAGCGAATTTTATTTAAGGCTGCTGTCTCTAACTTGTAGCGAGCCATTAGTAGCAGTACGTTTTTCTGGTCTGTCAGCATCTGCAATATCCGATAAAATGCATATGTTCCACGCACCAAGAGTGAGGGGAACCTTTTAGGTTTCCTTTGTGTTTCGTCCGTGAGAATGGGATTCCCTCCTGCCGCAGTAAACTGGCTGGGGTAGTTGATGCAAGCTTTTATTACTGCACCTTTTTTGTACCCTTCCTCAGGCTATCAAGGTAAACAGCGCTATCATAAACGGGTTTGCTTAGTCGCTTAGACGGCTGCCAAAATTAATTTCTGCTTCAGGTCAATAGATGACCATGGACTGAGCCGCACATGTGCAGATCAGCCACTAAAGTTGCAGGTTTATTCACGCCTTCCTCGTCGCATAAATGTGAGTTGCATTAAAGAGAGAGAGAGAGAGAGAGAGAGAGAGAGAGAGAGAGAGAGAGAGAGAGAGAGAGAGAGAGAGAGAGAGAGAGAGAGAGAGAGAGAGAGAGAGAGAGAGAGAGAGAGAGAGAGAGTTGAACTACATCAGCCTCATTATCTCGCCCAGACCCAACTTTGTCCTTTGGCAAGACGTAGTCAAGACGGCTGAAATGGAGACTGGATACATTGGATGACTTAGGAGTCCTGCGTGTTTTGACGTGCTCTTGGCGCTCAACGTTGCTTTGTTGGGTCCGCTCTCCTGCCCGATGACCAGCTGAGGTTCCTCAACGCAGTACACCGGATTCAGTCTTCACATGCTGTGGGTGACAAGCTCTAGTTCACTGAGGGTTTGAGACCCGCTTGCTACACTTAATCTGGTTTAGCCGGCCAGTCAATACCTTTATCCTTGGTGCGGACACGGCATATGCCACATCATCTTGGAGTCACAGGTGAGAGCTGAGCGCCAAGTGAGGAGCAAAGGTTGACTATCTATCCAAAATGAGTACTACTGCTACCCCCTGCAGAGGTACTACCCCTCCGTGACGTCGTGGGTTCAAATCCCGACTGAGTCATTCCAAGGATTTGTAGAAACGGTACTTGCATCTGCCTTGCTTGGCTCTCAGCGTGCGGAGATTAGTGTTAGTACTTAGCTGCCTGGTTTCATCATAATGTGATTGCGTGGGACATGATGCTGCATGATGCCCCAATGCTTGACATCACTATAAACTACCACACAACAGAACATAGTAGTGATATGACTGAAAAATTGTTAAAGCTTCATTAAAATCCAAATCACACACACACGTACACACGCACGCACATACATGCAAAAGTTGCATGGAATTATGCCACTTGTTGTTATTACGACGATTTGATGACTTTTCATCACAAATTGTAATTTAATCTGTAGTTTGTTACTATGCAAACGGAATTATTTCTTCATCATGTCATCAAACAAGAATTATATCAAGCTTTAAAAGTGCCGGTATTTCATTCACGGATGAGAAATGTTGTTATAATAGTTGCATTGTCAATTTTTCATCAGAATTTGGTCTTCGTATCTTTTCGGATGCTCTTCAGTAGAAAACTTACCAATCTGGAAGAAAGAAATACTAGCGTTTCCGAGTTTATCTTTTATTTTGTCGTTGTTTATATTTGTTTCTCTTACGATAATATCTTTTTCAACAATGGTAATTAAAAAATGTTGTAATGTTTCCTGCCAGAAAACTACATAAAGCATGAATAAATTTTATACGTGCTTTTATTCTTCTTTTTTTTTTCCTGTTTGATTCCATTGCGATTACATTTTTTATTACTATTCCATGCTTTACCTTATCGTATTCGTTTTTTTTCTGTTCGTGTAATACGGCTGTAAGTAGCATCCGCAAGAGAGTTCCGTCTAATGCTAGTTGGAGTAAGTTATGTTCATATACATTATTTGCATCTTGTAAATGATTGTCTTACTTTTTGCCCATTTTCTAAAGTGTGCTCATTTCCTTCTTTGTCTGATTTCTGACAAAAACTGAAAAGAAAATATCTTGAGACTTTTCCCAGAGAAGACTTTTTTCAACACAGGCCAAAAAGCATAAACAAATGATGCCACACTGGAAATATCAGAGGTAAATTTTAACAGAAAATATATAATATTCATATTTAACAATATTAATCATGCACTGCCTTCTCATGTACTCATATCTAGGATTCTTTTTTCTCACCCATGAGACAGATATATCTACCTATGGTAAGCCTCGTTGGGAGACAAACAATGTAACCTAAATAAAAAATTACATTTGTCTCTTTCAAACTGATGCGAATTAAAGTAGTCTGCCAATCTCTTACCTTCGAGTATCGTTGGCGTGTCAAATACTCGTCTCTCGCTTTCAAATATCTTTGATATTTTATGCTTTTCAGTCAATAATTGTACATAAAATTGTCATTAAAATAGATGAAGTTTACGATTTATGCTCATTGCGGAAGATAAGTTTAATTAATAAACCTGATACGATGATGTTTAAGTGAAGATAGAAAAAAATGAGAGAAATGTATTCTGAATTAAAGAACGAGCAAAGACGGACCAGAAGACAAGAAGTTAGTACACAAATTATTGGACCATTAACGAAAGAAACGTAGAAAACGAAAATAAACTAATAAGTATGAAAGTTGGAGTAAGTGAATACAGAGAGAGAGAGAGAGAGAGAGAGAGAGAGAGAGAGAGAGAGAGAGAGAGAGAGAGAGAGAGAGAGAGAGAGAGAGAGAGAGAGAGAGAGAGAGAGAGAGAGAGAGAGAGAGGAATAATACGCTGAATAAAATAACGGCATTATCAATAGAGGAAGAGAGAAATATTGAGTTCCATCCGTGACAAAACATTCTGGAATACCGCCGATAAATTTTTCTTATGAAGATGCCACACGATTGACAAATGCACATATGATCATCGATTACAAACTTACCTCTCCAAATTATTTCAGATTTTGTACGTATTTGCAACTTTCAATTTTATAGTGATTTATGTTCATGGAAATATGCATGAGACTCGAGGTTTTGATTCACCTTTGTAATTTTGGATAGGTAAATAGACACACATTTGATAATTGAGGAGTCTGGTTTTAGTTTAATTTGGAAATAACAACAGAGTATCTCTTTCCCTGTTGATATAAAACCGGCTGAAAATAGCACTGAAAAAATTATGGATTTGCCAATATCTTCCACCTTAATCCTTTCTCATATGCAATTTGCTGTCGTGAAAAGTGCCTCCGGTACCCACCTTGAGAGAGAGAGAGAGAGAGAGAGAGAGAGAGAGAGAGAGAGAGAGAGAGAGAGAGAGAGAGAGAGAGAGAGAGAGAGAGAGAGAGAGAGAGAGATTACAAATTATTTTTACGAACTTGCACTCCACTCATAGGGTAAGAGGAATTGTAAGGGTGGTATGGGTGTAAATTTTCTCTTACATGAGATAATAGCGGCGTTTAAGTGACTAGAAGAGATATTAATGTTTATAAAGGATCAGATTTTGATACACTATTTTTGTAAATCCTACCCTGTATGGTCAGTGGATGTAATGGTGGTGGCTATTCGAAATGGCATTTTGAATAGCAAATGTAGGATATTGGTCTATCTGAAAATGCGTGTTGGATTGTAAATGTGAGTTTTTTGGATCGGAAGTGTGATGGGTGTTGGACATTAGAAATCCGAGTGTTGAACATAAGTTAATGCGACGTTCATATGTTGCATTTTACACGCTGGATAACCCTGATATAAAGATTAGGATAATCGGTCATTATAAGGAAGCAGTTCTAAGAAAAAATACGACGATGTCAACTCAATCAGAGAAAACGACAAAGCTTAATGCAAACAGAAACTGTAGGCGCTAATTCAAATCTTACATAAGGTTAGTTAAAAGGAAGCTAATATTATTAAAATAATTTCTAAAGAAGCAATCAAAATGCTTCTAATAATGTTAAATTTCACTGCATTTATATATAAAAATTTACATTGTCGAAAAGAAATTTAAATGTATCTTTAATACTTTTTTGAATCAATCGGTATTGCAAAGAATAAATTAAAAGTTTACATCTGGAATATCACGGTGATAGAGAACCAATCATGTATATAGTGTCTACTTTATCTGAAATCCACTTCGCATAACAACGTACGTGTATTATTAAATTAATTAAAATGCATTATTTGTTCTTACAGATTTTTAGGCAACAAGGTGGTGCACCCAAATAAAATATTTAACATTGCACTATTTCCAATTCCCAAATACAGGATCAAATAGTGTTTTGAAAATATGAGAATCGCTATAATTAATAATAGGTTATTTCACCTCTACTTGATCTCGATTGATTAGAAAAATTGTTTTACAGAGACTTTTATCAAATAATGTGGCTGTTTCAGAGACGTTCAGGAAAATCGTTTGGTACTAAAAAGTAAAATAGGATTAAACACGTTTCGTCATTACACTTAATTACATGGTGAGAAAAATATTTACACATGAACTTTATCATTTCTGATGTTAGTCCTCGTTAAGAAAATTTCCAATATACATCAAAGCTCCTAAATTTCACTGATATCTGTCCTAAAACGCTCACCTTGATGTAAAATTGAGAAACATCGCTTGGCAGCGACCTATTACAATAAAGTAACTAATATCACAAACGTGAATTCTGTAAATAAAAGGGGCCCCGAATGGCCGAGTGGTCTAAAGCGCTGTCCGTTACGGATCATTGCCATCTCACCTCTGTCTGCGTGTGTTCGAGTCTAGGATTCGGCGAATGTGGATATGTGAGAAAGCTTGCCAGTAGCTTCTCGTGGGTCGGTGGTTCTTTCCGGTGATTTCCCGGTTTCTTCCTCCACCAGTAATACTGGCCGCCATGAATAGCCTATCGTGTGCTGAAAATGGCGTTAAGCCCAACAACAACAACAATCTGTAAATAAAAGATACCGTCCTGGACAAATCAAACTACTTATCTATGCAATTAATTTTCGACGTTTCACATTTCATTTTTGTAATCATCTTACACATGGAAACAAATCAACGTGAAACAAAAACGTTATTTGCAAGTCAGTAGAGACGCTTTGCAAATTTATCCTTTGTAACAATCAAGTCAGTCCGTAATTTGCCAATGCAATTAAATATTTCGTCTCTAATACAATGAGGCAACGTAGCATATTTTAATGCAATATATGCCATTCAACAGTGAATCTTACAAATATATAACTAAGTACATGCAACACACTTTGAGAAATCTGAATTCGTTACGAACTATTCTAGGAAAGGCACTGGAAAATATTTGAGAAATCGAATGTTTTACGAAAGTCCAAGTATGTCTCTTAATCGTTCCTGGTCATAGTCTAGTAAGCAGCATTTAATATAATCCTTGCATTGAAAAGAAAGTAAAATTATTTGCTTGTCCGAGTATAATGAAATTAAAACTTCTTCAGCAGTTCAGACTGTAAGGATTGCTGTTCAGATGTGAGGACTGTACGACTGCTATCTGACAGTGGAAAAGGCTGTGGGGTATTCGAAATTCTTAACAGTTTCTACTTCCAACAAAGATACACTAGTTTGAAATTATGCATTAGTTTTCTTCACTATTCAGAGAAATACAAAATCTGCTAATTTCCTATTAAAATCGAGCATGAATTTACAAATATAATTTGTATACAATAAATTAAAATTAAAACGAGTGAACTTAAATATAATGAATCAATTTGATTTAAATTGTATTCTGGCGATTATCATTTTGGCTTCAACTGCTGGAGTGCTGTTCCCAAACTCCAATTTATTTACATAAACAAAATTGTTCAGAAAGATCATAGGAATATTAGTATACAAAATTTAATATCAACTAACATGTCGTTCTTTAGCTAAGGCTACCATTAAATACAGCAATCTGTCAGCCATTTCAGAACCCCATTAGGTGACTACAATGTGGAGTTTAATAGCATTAATAGCAGTTTGTGTGAACAAAACAGCTGTGGACTCAATGCTGATAAAAAGGTCAGTGATCTATAAATATAATTATACATGTGATATTTACAATAGAAGAAAAATAATAATTTTTTTTATTTCTCCTACAATCAAATACATTTTATCACGCTTAAGTTCAACCAAATGTAAAAGGAAAATGCATCATTGAGTCCACAGCACAATATGCACCAAACTTCTCAAGTCACGAACTAAAAAAAACAACTGAATACACACAAGAATCTTGTTCACAGATAATTCAAACGTAGACTACGCTATAGAAAAGATTGATTTATAACCCAATTTAAGGTTTATCCAATGTAAATGACACATCATACAAAACAGAGAGAGAGAGAGAGAGAGAGAGAGAGAGAGAGAGAGAGAGAGAGAGAGAGAGAGAGAGAGAGAGAGAGAGAGAGACAGAGAGAGAGACAGAGAGAGAGACAGAGAGAGACAGAGAGAGGTTACAAATTGTTTGCACTTCACTGGTAGGTTTATAGGGATTGTGAAGGTGGAATGGATGTAAATTTTGCATTTCTTGGGATAATAGAAATTAGAGAAGTTTATTTTGTTTATAAAGGATTAAATGCTATTTGATACACATCTGTGGTTAATAGATGCGAGAGTGTTCGCCATTCCAAAGGGAATAACAAATGCGAGGTATTAGTCTTTCCAAAATGTGTGTTGGATGGTAAATGTCTGCTTTTAGATCAAAAGTGTGGGGTTTTTGGACAGTAGAAAACCGAGTGTTGGACAGAAGTTAATTTGATGACAGATTCTAGATAGCGTCGTGCTGATTATCAGGATGTACGTTGAACATATGGATGTTTTAACATTATATTGTTCATTATTATACAGATGTACTATAATGTTAAACCTAACGACATTTTCAATTAAGTTTTTCCTTAATATTATATTTCCATTGACCAACGAATACCACATTAATGAACCGTTTATAAATGAGATCCTCTTCTACCCAGAAGTCACACTTTCAAGATGGCACCCATAATGTTAACCCCAATTATCCACAGAGTGCAGTTGTCGTCCCCAGATTACCTCTTCTTAGATTACTTCATTACCTACAGAAGAGGACTGTAAAGGCATTGCATCATCACAGAGTAACGTTACAAGAGTCTTGTTTCCCCATCATTAAATACTAAACAGTTTTAGTTGAAGCATGGTCTAATGAAGGTTCATTTAAGACGTGAGACATGATTAATCAACACCAAAATGTTTTCACTTTCATTAGATTTCTAAACTTTCACAAAACAGTAGCAAAAAATTATTCTTTGAACAAATTATCATATAGTTTGCATATGAGGACCTTTATCAGGACACAGTTTGGATAGCTAAATTACATGCACATATGCTAAAATCAGATCCATTAAAAAGTAATTTGGAATGTAAAATCAGACATTGTTATTATACGGGATGAACTCTTTGAAAGAAAACTACGATGTTGCATATTCCATCAGAGAGAACGACAAACCTCATACAAAAAAGTACACACCGTCAACGTCAATTCAAATCCTATACGGCAGAACACGTTAATTCAAACTTATTTTCTAGCCGTTTACAAGACCATGTCAGTTAAATGAAAAAAGAAAGTATTATTCAAATAATAGAAAAGTAATCAAAATGCTTTTAATTATTGTGAAGTTTCAATATATCTATTTATAGCTATTTACAGTGTCCAAAATAAATTATAATGTATTGCTTGACATTGGTTTCAGCCGGTATGTGTTGCCAAGGAAAATCGTAAACTATGCACCTGGGAAATCATGAAGGCAGAAATTCATTTTGTGTCTACTGTCTCTGAAATAGAGTGCGCTCATGGGGGAAATATTAGATTCATTGAAATGCATTATCAGATGTTACATATTTTTATGCAGCAAGATCGTACAACCATAATAATGTATTTAACATATCTAATCTGCAATGTATCCAATTCCCAAATATAAGCTCAAGTAGAATTATCTTGTAATGGGAATAGCTTGAATCTACTAGGGAAATTGCTTACTTAGACTATTGTAAAGTATTGCGACACTGTTTCGGAGAGCTTACATATCATCTTGAATATTGTTGATGCTCCTCCTCTTTATGAAAATTTCCGATACGCAGAATATCTAGAAAATTTCACAGATAACTGGCCTTAAAAGTTCCATTAAGTATCAAATGATGAAAAATTGCTAGGAAAGCGACCTTTACTATAAAGGAAGTAAAAATCAAGTTGTCATTTGACCAATTACGTTTGGTTTTTGATTTCGGATATATTCAAAACGGCTGAAAATCATCCGAAATTCATATCCTCTGTGCCTTGACGTAATGTAATCACTAGTATGCTTCAAAGGGTTTTCCAAGAACACACAATTTGAATTTTGAATTATTTCTTTCCTATATACCTTCCAAATCCTTACTAAATTTCTTTGAATTATGTGTATGTATGTATGTTTGTAAACATATCGATTGATTTGAGACAAAAATGCTCTTCTCTATCTTGTTGATGTATACCATTCATCCAATTAGGATTACGTACTTATCTTACCATTTACCTTTCCTCATAGTCTTTTGCTACTGGAATGATAGTTGACTGCATATATCTTACTTCAAACTTAAATCTCTCTCTCTCTCTCTCTCTCTCTCTCTCTCTCTCTCTCTCTCTCTCTCTCTCTCTCTCTCTGACGTTAAAATGTTCATTCACTAATTTAATTAATATTGAAACAAATAGAGACGACTTTTAGTGAACGTGCAAATTATTCCATGTAAAAAATTCAATTCTTAAAAAGAGATTAAATAAATCTACTTCATTTCAAGAACTAAGTCATTTACTCGAAAACCGATTGAAGTCACAGAAGTTGATAAGATATCGTAAAGCGTATTTTATCCGGGTTTTGCAAATTTTGAATGTTCATATTGGCCTTAGGATAATATATTGCAATACCATATCTTAAATGATTTTAGTTCAAAAATGCGAGTATACTAACGATAATTTGCGAAGTTTCAATATTCTATTTCACCTGATAAAATCAAAGATCGTAGAGGGGTAATACGGGTTTTGAATTTGGGATATTATGTAGGTCACATTTTACTATTCCCCATGAAATGACGATTGCTAATTTCAGCCATACACGGGTGCATACGCCATATGAAAATAAACAATAAAATATAGCTGCCATACAACTACAAAAAGTTGAATAATAGTAGATTACTTTGACATTATAATCATCTGGTAGCTTATGGGTCGAAATTGTACTTAAATCAGAGATCACCTTAATATTGTTTCTTTTTGTATTTACCTGTAGATTGTTTGTAGAAAACTTTTTCTATTTGTTTTTCTTTTTTCCGATTTATCAGTCATTTTCCAGTTTTGGTAGCACTATCCGGAAATTCTTTGTGTCAATTATTTTATGTTTGATAGCCAATGAGTAAAGTTTACTAATCGTAGTGCGAACATTTGGTGTCGCTGCAAGTACTTCTGAAAAGACACTTATTCGTGAATGCAATCGTAACGAAACTGATTTGCCAGCTTCACCAGATTCTCCTGTTAAGATCATTTAGTTCCGAGAATAATTTTAGTTAGTGCACCTGTCAGGGAGTTTGCTGTCGTGATTCCTGCCACAGATAGACTAACAGTTGTATCCTCAGTAAGACTATCAATAACATCTAAAAGCCAACACGCGCTTTTTTATTTCATTATCAACGTTGTTTTCTTGGTGACTTCCTCGCGCTGTTGTTTATCTGCTTCTATTATTTTTTTTATGTCAGAACAATTGAGGGTCCATCATTGATCTTCTATTAAAAATGTGATCGCACAGTGCAATTGCTCGACTCGTCGACCTTGTAATGTTGCAACTCATCACTCACATCTAACCAATTACCCTTTTTAGTGGTAGAACGTCCATAAAATTACAGAAAATATCTTCGTCGGTATATTTAAATTTTCAGCCATTGTGCTTTTGGTGGTTTAGCATCCTTTTCATTTAAAACCAGCTGTGTCAATTTTAGTTCACTATAACTTACAGGATGTACAACACGAGGTCGATTTTTCGTTGTAAAATCAACTATGTCGCATATTCGCAACTGGTGATGCATAAAACGATTGTTCGCTTTCGCGTGCTAATGCGAAGATTCCTAGCTGGCTTCCAGTTGGTGTTGATACATTAAGGTAGTCCCAGATTTTGATTTCCTTATGCCCTTTAACATGATTATTTTTGAGTGTGTAAAAGGGTCTGGCTATGTTATCGTTCTGAAGCATGTTTTTACTAATTGGCATTGTTCTTACATATTGATGTGCCGTATGTGTTCAGGTACATTTCCGCAAAAGCCAAATATCTGCCTGATGGGGAATAAGCACGAAAATTGATGTGAGTCACAAATGATTTGTAATCGACGATGTGCAAATCCAAAGCTGTGATTAGCATTGGTGCTAGACATCATGGAAGTACCAGGAACACCAGCAGTAGCATCTAAGAAGGCTGTAAAACGGTCGATTATTTGCATGATCGGATGAATCCTTGGGAAACACTCATAAACGCAACGTTGCTGTATCTGTCGAGACCAATAATAGCTTTGCCAATGTCGATATTTTTAATAGTTGCTTCTATTTCCTTTCCATCGATGGCATTATGCGAGCTGTAGTTAAATGCCATAATACCATTGTTGAAAAATCCAACGTAGGCTTCACCAGGACAATTGGTATTGTTGTACTGTAAAAGTTTGTCCTAGGATTTGTAGTCCATCTCGAATCGAAATCGATTGAATGGCCACCAATCCTAGATTTTTTAACCGACCCACGGCTACATTTTTCATAGCATCAACAACTCGCATTAAAACTCACTCTGCGATTTGTGCTGAGCGCGATCATTATATCCAAAATACCTTTAATACTCGGTGCACAATCCAAGATCAACGTCACCGAGACCAGTTCCATGATATGTCATACATGTTTCCTCGCTATTACAGCACGCACATACTGGTATCTCATGTCAATGTGCGACTTCATTTTGTTAAATATCAGGTTGATCTTTAATGTACAATAATATAGACTGTGCCCGTCTTTATCCACAACGGTGAGACGAATATATGTAATGCGATTGCTATAATATGAAATATACACGTGCGATGCATGAGTAATCGATATCAAATCACCTGGTACCACAGTTGGTGAAATCTTGAAAAGCAAGGTACCCTCGGAAGCCATGGCTGGTGCAGCTATGCATGTAGTTACAGACCTGTTTTCATAACTGCCACTGATAGTTTCACAAGTTAAATTGATTTAAGTTGTTAAGGTAATTCTGACAATGTCGGGCACTATATGTTATCCCGTGCGGAAACCTTTTTTATATTATGGAAGATTGTCAAAAAATAGTAGTGTCGAACGTGTGATACCATCAGCGCGTGGTGTTAAATCGATTTCAATGACATAACTGAGTTTAGGTTCATGGGCAGGTATATAAATTATAGAGCCAGGTGGCAATACTTATTGATGAAATCACAAATGAGTTATTTGCACCAAGGATGTTCGAAGAGTACGCCAACTGTAATAAGCTCTTAATGCTGCTACTGCTATCACAAATGTTCGTAATTACTAAGCGTAAACAGTTGTAGAAAAAAGTCATACCGATCATTCCGGTCTCTTTGATAAAACTGTTATCAAAGAGGTACGCTCTAAGTTTTATTTACAATGACACATTGCATTGCATAATATATTTCTCGTAAGAATCTGAGAGTCTAAATACCAGATAATTAATCAGAACTCGTCATCGGTGTTGTACCTTCAATGAGGTATTCAAAATGTTAATGCATTAATTCTCGTTTGTTTGTACCCAATCAGTAGTGAGGAAACTATATGGATCTTTCGTGATCCCAGCAAATATTTCACGAAATTCATTATACATGTGATCAGCGGCACACCATGATCACTAAATGTTTGGAAGGCCATGTCAGTCAATGCCACAAAATATCATCATGGTACGACTGTCACGGATCACTTTAAGGTGCGTTTCCGTATCGTTTCTTGTTGCACATAATAGAATCATTGATATTGTGCCCATTGATGCATGACAACACCTTCCACAAAATCGAACTCGAGTTCAAACACGTAATGGTAGAGCAGCGATTGCTGAGACGTATGCTCAATGTGGAGCAAATTCATACACGTTCACACGACCCAGACCATCCAAGTCTTCCTGTCGCACTGAAATTTCCAGGATTACAAAAAGATTGTTGACGGTATGTCGCTGATGAATACCGTGGAGGAAATAACATGTTGAAAACACTTTCCTGGATAAATTACTGTGGGCATGGTACATGTCTATATAGACTACTTGTTTTTCACAAACAATCAAAGCTTTTTTAAGTACTATTTAATTGTGTTAATTATGCATGTTAATAGTGCATATTAACGACTTTGACTTTGTTTATTAAATATCAAACGATATCTGTGCATATCAACGTGCCGACATGGATCTGATTCATAACTTGAATGTAATTAATCCAAGACTAGGAAGAATTGCAAGACGGATTAGGGATAGCAACATCAAGCTACCAACCAATAATAGTCACATCATGTGTGTACTACCTCGGAACTGACTGATAATCCAAGACATCCAACACGTTGCCGTTTTGTGCCCTCACAGAGCCACCCAGCAGCACTTTTGTGCGTGAGAAATAATAAGCTCATTTCAACAAATTTGGAACAACCACTATGATCTATTTTAGTAAACTATTGGATGTCCTTGGACGTCAAATGAATCGTTTCAAGGTTTGCAATCGCATGATAACCAAACGCATATATGGTTATGCCATCAGTAAATATTTATCGCTTGGTTCTCAGCGGAGACAAAGTCACCATAGTAAATCGGTATTCATCTTTGCGATGTTTCCTAGCTGGACCATATTTGATGTGTGCGTGAATTCATTTTGCTATTGAAGGATTCCATCTACATATGATTGAGATTCTTTTTGCACAATACCGAGTGGAACTGCTTTGGCCTTTCTAATATCCTGGTATGCGTTCGGTACATTCAGAACATTCATTGATCTACGATTGTGCACTAATAAGGTGCACATCAGGCCACGTCAATGCCTATGGAGCTAATGGATAATTATTGACGTTATCCAGGTTATTCTGGATCAGCTTCAAAAAAGTATCAGTGGTCGCTGTTGCTTTTGTAGTATTTGTATGTTTTTGTAAGTCAACGTGTGTGGCATCAATTCTCTGAAAATTATGAACAGGTAATGTTTGCATCATATATATTATTAGTATAAAGATACATATGGATCAGCTTCAAAAAAGTATCAGTGGTCGCTGTTGCTTTTGTAGTATTTGTATGTTTTTGTAAGTCAACGTGTGTGGCATCAATTCTCTGAAAATTATGAACAGGTAATGTTTGCATCATATATATTATTAGTATAAAGATACATATTGTAATTATTTGGGACAACAGGCTCATACCAGCTTATGTTTGCATTCTTTGGGAACGAATAACGACGCAATCCTAGATGGGAATACTCTTCACCAGTATAAAACTGCCCATGATACGCCAGAGATTATGGAATGTCAGTGGATAGTTATATTGAACCGGTAGCAGCTATGGTTATCAATTACTGAGTCATCGGCTGAACAGCTGTGAAAATAATTGCACTATTAGCACTCGTATCAACAGGTGATATGAGTTTTAGTAGTGCAACTGACATCAATGTGCGAGCAAGAGATAACATCATGACATTAGGACCAGCAGTGAAGCTTGAGGATCAAACCTAGGAGATATGAAGATACAATGAGCAACATATTCAACACGGCAGTAATAGGCGCAGCCAGCGAGATCATTCGCAAGCATCGTAGGATACAGTAGATGTCCTCAACCTCGGCTATGCGAAGAGAACAATGAAGAGGATACTAGGAGACCTTAAAAGTGCAGAAAATCTCAGGAATTTTAGCAGGATTTAAATGAGCTTAAAGAAAGTGATGGAATGCAGGATAGAGGACCAGTGAAAAAAGTCGAGGGAAGCCAGCATCAGAATAACATTAAAAGAGGCATGCCAGTTTGCGAAAGACCAGACAACAGCTAAGACCTAGAAATCTACCACTATCCAGGACAACGCTGATAAGAGTCTCACATAATATCAAGAGTTTCTTAACAGATGGACTGGACACTTTTCAGTTTTATAATTAGAGGACTTTTGGAGATTAAGTTATACTATACGTCCTACTAACCAAACCAGAGGCTGACCACTCGATTCTTAGGGAGGAAATAGAAGCTGCAGTAAAAGCACTAAAGAAAGGGAAATCGGCTGGGGTAGTCATTATACCAGCAGAATTTAATCCAGCCAAAGAAATGTTGTTATAAAAAAATCTTGCAAGTCAAAGAATGACATGTGTCACCCAAACAAGGATATGCTAAAAATCATCATCAGAAGAATAAATCCACACGAACATCACATTAAATGTGTAGAAAATGCAGGTTTCAGAGCCGGACGTAGCATAATATAACATCCTCTGAAACGTATCTGCGGCATGGACAGGACCTCTATCATGTCTTCACTCACTTGATGTCTTCATTGATACTCCACCAGAAGTGAATTCTACATAAACAGATGCTTATCGATATCTGGGAGAAATTTCAACTCGATTTTGTACTTTGACAACGACATATCCTAAGTCATTCTCAGACATATAATACAATTGGAGGGATCAAGCTTATGCACCTGCATAGCAGTGACACGCAACGCCTCAAACACGTCAACGAGAGGATCCACATCTTGCGCATACACCGATTGTGACAAACACGCATGTTTTTCCAATCTAATGCGGACTAGGCTTTGTTTGCTTCAGCGTAGTAGCTGACGCAAAAAACCTTCAAGCGACATCAACAAATGAAATGTTTTCATGATCAGCAACATGGTTTCGGTAAATCTCTTACAGTTACTCATGCAATTGTGGTTAAAAAGTATGTGTTTGTGATACGATAACTACTAGTGATTCTGAAGATTTTTGTAGATAGATTGTTCAATAACACGAGCAAGGAGGAATTCAGAGCCTAAATAATTTATAAAATGTAATTATTGGAGTTTGATAATCATGTCTTTTCCCAATTTGTTTGGAATAACACTAATTGGTGCTTTTGATGTAGTTGCGACTCATTGCGGTATCTAATGAATAACAAACCAACGCAAGTTATGAAAGACAAGAGGAGCTTTGTTGTACTTATTTTAATTGCAAACACATATTGCATGTGCTGAATGCAACGTGATGTGATAGTGATCATGAATTCGAGAAATTTCGTTTTCACTACCATCAAAAGGGCAATCACGGATCCAGCAATGAGTGATTTAAGAAAATGCATGAATATTATTACTGATCGTAATTATGCACGCATGTAAAAAAAAAAATCCGTTGTCTAATCTATTTAGCGCAAACTGCAGTGATTTAAGAAGCTCCTCAATTGAGTCATTTCCGGTAAAACATTTTGCTGACTCAGCATGCACATCACATCTGACAATTGTTTAACGAAAACCACAAGAGACTTGTTCTGCACAATATATTTATGTTATGTTTATTGTCCTTCTTTGCTCTCGATTGTTGGAAGCTGTGCTGTTTTCAGGAATGTTAATGCATTGGAAATCCGCACAAATGATATACGTTGTTTTTATTTTACTTTGCACCACTGTACGTTTCGAAATCTTTCAACAGGTTACAGCATAATTGTATTGCTGTCGTTGTGCTCTGATTCCATGGTAATAAGAGTCATGGCTGTCAAACCTGTTTTGGTGTTAAATAGATACACGCATCGTCAGCATGGAAATATTTTACCCTTAAAATACTATGGTTGTTGACCATATATTAGAAATTTGTGATCCACTGTTAAATAGATACACGCATCGTCTGCATGGAAATATTTTACTCTTACAAATGCTATGGTTGTTGACCATTTATTAGAAATTTGTGATCCACGTATAATGATATCTGGATTACGAATTGTGCAATAATAGTTAACCAATATTAAATAGCATGTATACTTCTGGGGATAATTAAACCGGTTGCAGGTCTATATTCCAAATGAATGCATTAGCAGTGATATCAGGTTTGAATCGTTCAAGCTGTCAGTATCAAAAACCAGCACGGGTATATCAATTTTACCAAAACTGTGTTCACTTAAGTATTTCTGTTATTTTCTTGTCATATGTGTACTATCACTCGCAGCATGTATCGCCCACAAAACTGTCCATGTGAAACATTCGTGTCGGCATTTTTCACATTAACACTCTCCGAGACAGAATATTCTGCGGCATTAAAAACATAACTGGATCTGCGCAATGGTGATAAGTGGAAATATGCACTTAAATTAGCACGCATCTGTAAAGAGTCCATCCTGATCTTGCGCTGCGGTATTTCTTTAATATCTCAATGATTGTTTTCTTCGCTTTGTTGATCTCATCATTTATGGTCTCAGCGTCGCTGGGGTTCAGCGCTGTGTCAGCACTGCTGTGAATCTGTAGCGTCGCGATTTTAGATCCATCTTTGCCATTGACAAGAGGCATAATGCGTATTAAGAATAATATTCGCTTTAGCTCCTGTGGTTCTAGAGAGTCAAAACAACTACATTATATTATGAGTCATATACTGTTCGCGGTCGTCTTTATCTGCTTTGTGTATTTACAAAATTACTGTAATGTGATTTACAAAATCATGGCGCGCTTATGAAGTTTAAATTCAGGCACTTGTAATTTTCAGGATCCTAAGCAGCATTGGCACGCGCAAAATGAAAACGACGTTCATGTACACGAACGAACATGCTTGAGTATCAGTAGCAATAGCAGATGCAATACGACGACGGCATTTTTATTAATCATAACAAACCTCGTATGTCTCTCAGCATTTATATAGTACGCCCACATGCAATTTATTTCAGGTGCTTCACTCTTGTGTTTGCAGATGATTGTAGTTAGTGGGGGATATTTGATGAGCAATGAGAGATGTTTCATTTGGAAATCTCAATAGTTCAAGTATGTCGGCTTTTCGCATACGAGTTGATATATTCGCATTCCACGCCGTTGCACGTTTTGTTTTAGCTGATGCACGGTTGTCATTTATTTTTCTAAATGGGAAAATCGTCCTTTAATTGTGATATTATAGATCCTAATAACGCTAATATATCAGCAGTGTCGTATTCGTCTTTGCTTTAGCTGAATTACGTTCGGCATGAGGCTACGTACGTGGTGAAAATACATTCTCTGACTGAAAATGCAGTATATTTTAAAACTTGGAAACTGCATTAACCTCAGTCCTGGCTTATGGTGTCAACGACACCATTGAATATTATTAGACGTGTCTTATAACTTCGTTGACATTTTCAGGCATTTCTACAACAGATTATGTTGTTTCGATTATATTCGCGAACAGATTCATATGGCCGGCAATTGACTCTGATGCCGCATTTAAGTCTTGCCGAGGACATGTACTACACATGTAACACCAGTAAATATGATTGACAGTGTTGATAATTGCAAGTTCTGCTGCATAATTCATATTTTGCCATGCATATGCTTTTACAGTTTTTATGTCACTATGTAAACCTTTTTCTTAGATGTTTATAAATTTTATTTCTCTACTAGAAATAATTATTCGTATTATCATGAATATAATCATCTATGTTTTCGATTGATACCAGCAAAACCTCAGGCAAATATGATTTATCTCCTAGTGTATTTGTTAATCTAATCGCTAGACATAAACGGTCTTAAAACTATTTGTAGTGAATAGCATTTGGTTGTACGGCCATTAATTTCGAAAGTTTTCACCATTTAAAATAATCGTTCCATACAAGGCATCGTGTTTTAACAAAACTCGTTGGAGGACACAATTAACTGAAAATTATTATCAAACAGATGCTTGTGCTTGAATAAAAGTCAATGACAGGCGATGACATCAAATAATATACACAACTTATGAATTGACTCCATAAGGTCTTCGTCTGTAGACGAAAAGCTCTTGGTATACATTTGCGACATTCGTTTACACTCCTCATGTTGTAAAAAAATATTTTTGTTGTTTCTATGTATTAATACCAGCAGCAAATCTATAATTGATTTACATTTTATGATCTTACTTCAGCTAGTAAATTCGCTCCACATTCCAATACCGGTTCACAACCTGTGCATGATGACCGTGCCTTTAGTTGTTCTTGTACAATATTGTTTAATGATTTTTAGTTGTTTTTTTCCACTGAAAATATGGCCTAAGTTACATCGTTCCTTTTCCCAGATAATTCGTAAATTTAGTAATTTTTCACTATCTTCCTTATATGTATTTGAAAACGGATATTGCATCTTTTCACCTCTTTTTGATAAAATCTGCATGATGCATTCTAACGCAACAGTGATTTTATCCTTTCGGTCACGTTTCTCAAACTCCAGCCTACACGTACTTATCTATGGATTTTTCTTTTGCCATGTATATGCACCACGTATTTCGTCAATATAAAATATTTTATGTTGCAGTTGGCATACAATATTCTCTGCCAGTATAACATATATTCTCCAGCACCAAATATTTCTCTGCTACACTGCAGCGACAACCAATACCGTTTTTTTATTCTTCAGCTATTATAGAGTATATCTACAGTCAAATTCAGCATTATTATGACGGTTACTGACCTATGAAAGTTAGTGATACATTAACTAAAATCTGATTTTTAATTCGTGAAAATGATCAAAGTAGACCACTATATTTCGCTTTCAGGTTTTATTGCTTTGGTTTTTGTTATTTGGCAACTATTTTCATTGCTTTTTATCCTATAGCTCATATATGGTTGAGACCTATACCTGCGCCAGATATATAAACCCGCATAAAAAACACTGCTATATTAAACCATGCTAAAACATGTGTCAATAGATAGAGAAGAAATACAAAGATATTTCAAATTTAGCAAATTGATGAATTATTGTCAACCAGCAAGAATAATTTCCAATTATAATACTGAATTATGGTATACGAGAAGCTGATACTGATTGATTGTTAATTATGATCAAATGTTTATACATTTATGCTTAATTTTTGTACGAAGGGTACAATTATATTTCATATTTAAAATTTTCAAAAGGGGGATTTATCTTGAACATTACAACATTATTACAAATTATATATAGATATATATATATATATATATATATATATATATATATATATGTATATATATATATATATATATATATATATATATATATATATATATATATATATATATATATATATATATATATATATATATATATATATATATATTTGTGTTGTTGCGAGTTTTTATATTAATTCATTTTTTTCTGTTCCTAAAAGCCACAATCATATTATGTAAAACATCATTAAAATAAAAAACAAAATCAAAAGCAAAAAAACCCCATAAAAATCACCCCTCCAAATAAAACAAAAAAAAAAAATACAAAACAACAGAAACATGCTATAAATCTCCAGGATGCTTGAATCTTGTCAAACAGTACAAAGTCATATTCCACTAATTTGTTAGACTTCCCTTCGTAGTTTCCCAAAATGACAAAATAAAACTCTTCGTATCAATCGAATGCATTCCAGTCTGAACCTGTCATCCCAGAATCCATATATTATTGGGTTCACCATATTATTGATGACATACGAACGAAGAAAAAAGTCGTAAATAACGAGTCTTGTTGTTCCAATCCCTTTCCATAAGTCCTCAACCAAGCTGTCTGCTACCGACATTGCGATGTACGGAATATAACTGATGATAAACATTATTGTAATGGAAAACATCATTAAAGTAATTTTCCGTGTGGAGTTCTGTCTCTGATGGGAATGCGTTACAGACTCTGCTCGTTCTTTAACCGATTTGATAGATTTCATGAGCGACTCTTCATTTCTATCATTCCCTGAATGCTGGTCCTCGTGCAGCGATTCAGATCTACTCCGAGACCGTCTTGGACACACATCTGAATTTCGTTTTGATGCACCAGTTCCACAAGAAAAACTAAGAGAATTTAAATTCCTTTCTGGAGTTATCTCCCTTACACAACTGCAGAGTCTTATAGGCTTTCTTTTCTGATTATTGGTCTTGAATGTTTGTACAAAGATTTGTTGAGGTTTTTCTTCTGAAAAAGATCCGACTGGTACCTTATTATTATGTGTATTTGTTTCTGGAAATGTGCTTGATCCGGCAATCGTTCTTAATATATCTCCTTTGTATTTGTCATGGATGTATATCTTGTAGCAAATAAATGAATATAATACTATCAGAGTGATTATTATGCATATTGCAATGAAAAACGTAAATCCTAGATAAATTATTGGATATTTTGTTTCTTGATAAAAATCATCCACAAAGCATTCAACACCAGTAATATTCACATATCCCAACGGAACGACAGAACTGTGTCCATATATTACCGCTTGCGGCCATGATGAAATTAGTCCCAACCCTATGGCAATAAAGCATGCCTTCCGTCGACCAAAGTCTGAAACCTGCTTTTTCAGTGGTCTGCAGATTTTGAGAAAACGGTCTACTCCAACTACTAATAACACGTATATTGATCCGAATGTAAAAAACGTTATAAGAAATGTCAATGCCTTACAAGCATTTGAAAAGAAATAGGTGTATGGATGAAGCACATCTAATAAATGATAGGGAATCCCAATACAGCATACAATCAGGTCCAGTATGGCTAAACTCAAAATATAGAATTTTGCACTCATTCGCTTAAATCGGTATGTATATATGATGAGAACAAATATATTCCCAATGATGCCGCTCACCATAATTATGACGTAGAACACAATCACTGGCAACAGAACGATTACTTCTGCGTCGTTTATTTGTTTTAAAAATGTTAGATTCTCTACAATGTATGGATTGTGATTCTCAAATATAGCCGTAGTTGATAAATTTGGCTCGAGTGTCCCGTCTTCAGGATTATTGTCAGAATTCTCCATTGCTGCATTGAAAAAAAAATTAAATTAATTAAGAATGGAAAGAAATGGACATGAATGGCAAACGATTCAATAATAGAACTTATCAAAAGCAATTTCTTCTTTTATTCCCGCTTCCTTATTAAAAGTAAAAACTAAATATGTATTGTAGATTACTAAAGGTCACGAATCTATCCTGGTCTGTGCTCTTGCAGGGGTCTTCCTCAAGCAAGTCCTCATTTTTGCGTGCAGTAAATATTTTGTGTCTATGATCTGGGTCAAGGTCACCAGTAAGCAAAATACAATTCCGTAGCATTCAATACAATTTCTAACTCGGCAGCTATTGAAAAACTGAATCAGTAGAGTAGGATGGATGAACATAGGTATTCATCTTGTAATTACAATCTTTCGGGTCACATAAACCTAACTGCTAGTAACTTAAGTACATGGTGACAATTGCAAGCAGGACATTACCTAATTAAGAGGAGTGAAGATAATGAAAGATCGGAATTTTGATAAAATTTAATTACTCACTCTGATAATTTCCCTAAATAAATAACATAAAGCAAATACAAAATGAGAAGCTGCTCTAATAAATCTTAAGACAACATCTGATTTCGAAACCAACTAGAACAAGTGTTTTATTTTCTTTGCTTTTCTCTTTATTTTGCTGTGTTTTTATTCTCTTTTCTGTGGCCAGATTGGTCCCATGTATATACAATATGATCTCATGAATTCTTATCGTACCTTGACACCGCACTAAATGAATATAAAGGTGAAGTATGGATGTCTAGATACGAATGTTCTTCACATGACAAATATAACGACACGATTAAACCCCTACCACTGTCTACAAATCGTGCAAATTATTTTTCAACAGACTACAATAACTAGTACCAAAACTCTAATCTTGTTCTTAACGACTGAGATCGTTCCAAAGGATTAAATCGTGCAAGAACATATCTATGTATCCTATGACGAATCAAAAATGAAACCACGTGTCTTTGTCCTACACACTAAATCTGAGCTATTTGAAAATTGCTTTTGTAAATCCACATTTTGGGGAGAAAAACATCTACTTTAAAACAAAAAGAAAGCAAAATTTAAAATAACAACAAAAGACAATAAAAATATATTTAATACCCCAGAGATTCGCCCATTGTCCTTTTAGAATTTTATTAAAGAGTTCTTGTCGAGGCCAATTATTTACCCGAAGGACGTGATTGATTCAGATAATTTAGCAATATAAATAAAGGCATATACGAAAGCAAGCACACTGGACAAGTTTGCTAGAACCTGCCTGGCTGTAAATTATTAAAAAGTAATAGCCTATTAACGCATAGCGTGTTATTAATACGTACTGTTTGGCTAGACTTGGAGTTATCGTTATCGATATCCGTAACCATCTATACTTCGTTTCATCATTTTCTAAGTAGTCATAGAAATTCATAATGAAAACATGTTAATTTTATTGAAGTTAATCAAAATGTTCAAGCTTATTGTGTTATCAATATTGCGGTCAGAATATGTTCCATAAATCTTTGCTATCATCCGGAATTCTTATATAAGTTATACTTTTATTTATTTCTCATTTTATTCTAACTAATTGATATACAGGTATGTAGATACTAATCGGAAGATTAATACATTTTACAGGAATTTGTTTCACTGGTACTAAACCGATGAATTCATTTAAAAAGTACATGCACATTCAATTTATTCCCGATAAAGAGGTTACTCCACGCATAAGACATACATAGGTAAAGAGATTGTAACCTTAAGATTGACTAGTACAAACAAGTTGAAAACACCTGAAGCCTAAACAGTGAAACGTATACTTTTGTTTCCATTTTTTACACGGCAAATATCTTTCAAAAGATCTGTAATTATCGAAAGATTTGAAAATTAGGTTATTTCTCACACTGAATAAATGCGTATTCATCAATATCCCATATTTTCTTCTATCTCACGTACCGTACATGGCAATCCCATGAAGATTCAATCTATTTTGTTGCATGGATTGAAGATAAATACAACATATTTCCATTTTTTCCACCGATGTAATCATAATGAACGTGCGTCTGTCTCTTTCAATGTTTATCCTTCATTGGCAGCTAGGTTAGAATTTGTATGTAATTTTGTTTCTTAAGTACTATTACCTGCACTCATGCACATCACTAAGCAGCTGTGTCATGCATTTTTATACAATGTTCAATGTTAAGCTTTGCGTTAATTCTAGTTGGTAGGGTTCGATTCTCGAGATGAGCCAATGTGGGTATGCGATAAATCTCGTCTGTGCCTTCCCGTAGGTCTGTGGTTCTTACTGGGCATTTCCAATTTTCTTTTTTCACCAGTTATACTGGCTGCAATGTATTGCTAGCTTAATTGAGTGTTGAAAAATGGCGTTAAAACCACAACCACAACAACTATTCGTGCAGTCATGCAAAGCGATTGGTGTGGTCCCTCTCAGACTTGTATCATAGAAGGGACTCTCTAGTGCCAAAAGTTAAAGGATTTATGTGTTTATGTTTTTCCCCATTCTGTAGGTGTTTTGTGCATTACGTTTATTAGAATTTCAGTTTTTCTTAATTTTTGATCTAAGGTTTCTGCATCGCCCTAATCTAGTGTATATAATCTCTTTGACCCTGGCTGGTCTTAGAGCTTTATTTAGGAGTGATCCTTGCGAAGATCAATGTTGTCAGATGTTTGATATATGTCTGTGCTATTTGTTTTGTACGTCATCCTGTGTTTTTATATGGATTGGCTATTATAGGTCAGATTCTTTGAGTTGTTATTTAATTAATGGTTCAGATATAACTCAGGGAGTTCGGCTGTGACGTATAGTAAGATTATAGGCCGCTGCCGTACTGCCCGGTCTTTCTGGAATCTATGATCTACGTTAATAAGGATATGTAGGAAAGGGTAGAATTAAGAATTTGCATGTTGTGTGTATTCATACTGTTGGGTTTGTGCAAGTCATGTGTATTTATACCTCGTATTATATATTGAATTATTCCATGTTTCTTTGTTCGTACAGTTCTTGCTGGTGGCCTTGCTTTTGGGGAGATCCGGTACTACCACACGTGAGTCTCGTAGCATAGGCATCGTACCATCATTTGCTCCTTATTAGGGCCATAGCTATTATCATATGTGTAATTGTTGCATCTGTTAATGTTAAAGATACGTTAATTATCGAGGTATTTTTTAATTAATGTGTTAGTAAAATACAAGAACATGTAAAGAATAACATGTATTATATTTATTTGAAGGTGGCCGCTATTATTTTAAGCGTCTTCTCTTGCTGTTTTCGTTATTCAATTAATATAAGTTGTTAAGTCACTATAAACCTTCCTATCATTAATATTGTTTACAAATAAGAGTTGCTTGTCTTCTAAAGCACCATATCTAATTATATTATTTGTCTTAGCTCTCGCCCTTCTGTAGCTATTTTGGGACATTATCGATTTTAAAAAACAAAACAAAGATACAGCAACTTATATGTTTGGTACAAGAAACACAGACACAGCAACTTATATGTAAATCTCAGATGGTTTCGCTAAGTTCTCCGAATGATATAATTTCTGAAAAAAATATTGTTTGCATAAATAAGTTGATAGGTGGGTCCTTTACGAAGCCAGTTGCATTGTTCTAAATGTATTATACATGTTTGACCTATATTTAAGTTCCCCATACTTTAGACTTTTGTTCAGTTTCGTTTCACCGATAACACAACATGAAAATTATTCTGATTCACCGGATATGTTGATACATGGGAAATAAGAAAATAGTCTTTCGAAAGTTTTCCTGTGACTTTTGTTTCCTACTGCAATGATTTGTGTTACTTTTATTTTTATTTAAGTTCTTTATATCATCTATTCTTGTCAGTCTTGTAATACAGTTATTATATCATTTATGTTTGTCAATCAGGTAATACAGCCATTATAAACTGCTCCGGTGGCCTAGTTGTTAGAGCGTCCGCCTCAGATGAGGAAAGTAGTGGGTTCGATCTCCGGTCGAGTGATATCAAAGACTTACAAAAATGGTACTAACATCTGCCTCGCTTGGTGCTCAGCATTAAGAGATTAGTGATAAGACTGGTCGGCCAAGTGTCAGGATAATGTGACTTGATGCCCCATGGATAGACATCACTATACACTGCCACACTGCAGACATCTTAGCGATATGAGTGAAAAAAATTGTTAACCCTACGCTAAAAATCATAATCACAACACATCACGGTCATCTATGCTGGTCAATATGCTAATACGGATATTATATCATCTATTCTGGTCAATCTGCTAATACGGTCATTGTATCATCTATGCTGGTCAATATGCTAATACCGTCATTATATCATCTACGCATGTCAATCTGGTAATAAAGTCAGTATCGCTTTCTTGTTTGCTATATAATCAAGCCGCACAATTTATTAACAAACATCATCAAATTTTTTTTAAATGAAAACTCTCGCAGATATTCGGAATAAGTCTGCAGTATCCAACAATAATTTTCTGTTTGCTATATCTTATATCAAGGAAACTGAATAATATTCACCAAGTTAAGTTCTGGTCAAACTCAAAATAGCAAAGCAATTAAGAAAGTGACAAAATAACTAGCTATCGAACAAAGTAAATATTTTTTGACCTAGCCAATTAATCACAATTGTAACTGATTGGCTGACTATACAATTAGTTAACATTGTTAACGATGGAATAAACTTAGTAAATCCTATTTAAACGATAAACATAATTTCCTTTATGATATACGGGGGTAAGAGTTAAGTCAAAGCAGCTCCGAATGAAGAGAGTTAAGTAGATACAGTCTACTCTGGTATACTCAGCATGCATTGCACACCAAGTAAAATGAAAATAGATTTAACATGCAAGTAAGCCAAAGTGAACTGCAGCTTAGAAAAGTGCTCCCATATGTTTGACGATTCTCGATTATTAATTCGTTCACTATCATCCAGGTTACATCCTCGTCTTTTCATAAGACTCTGATCCGGAAACTTCTATCTAAAGTGATAGACTTTTATGTGACATCCCTCCAGACAAGAATTTAGTGATAAGAAAGATGCAAATTGGTGAATTTAAAAAATAATTAGTGGAAATACATTAACTAGCAAGTCATGAGTTGTCAATAAACAGACTTATACTTTCAGTGATTCCACCCAATTTCGAAATTGGTTTCAGAAAAAAAATTGTTCATGGATAAATATATCAACAACTACCCATATATAATCTCATCGTAATCAAATTCGTTGATAAGTATTTGTTTAAAACATTCACAGTTGCTATGTATATGCACCGTTTTAAAAATGTTCCAATTTTGGGCCCAGATATCGTCACAAATTTGATAACACTTATCGAATAAATATAGATTAAAATACTCTAAAATTCTTGTTGCACAGAACTTAATAAAATTCATTAACTCTTTCTTATGACTGATAAAGTGAATATCATCTTTTTAACTGGAAGCATCAGCTCAACTACCAGTTTAAAAAAGAAAAATTGGAATTCTTAGTTCACATTAAAATTATGTACCTTTTAGATAATGAAAAATAGATCTTTTCTAAACTAAAACTAGTTTTAAATAACCTGTAATTAAGACTTAAAATGACATTTTGATTTTACCTGTCCTACTTTGGATTCTCAGTCGTTGTTATACTCTATTTGTTTACAGTTTATATGACGTAAAAGTTTAAGGTTTTCATGTTTTGTTAAAGACAGCTTCTAATATAATGTTGTTGCAAAAATGTTTGTATAAGAAAGGACACGTGTAACGAGATAATTTTTCTTCATAGCCACTGACTCTTATGGGTCAGTAGTTTATCGTTAGTAAAATAATGCTAATAATGAATGGGAAACGGCTAAAATCAGAGGTACATTTCTTTTTAAGTCCCCTAATTGCACAAACATATAGTTCAATACAATAGTATAATCAAAAATTTATAGCTGATAATCAAATGGCAAATTTAAATTATTTATACGTTGTATTTAGTAATTACATATCTTTATTTGTTACGAATACTTGATTTATGTTTATAGACCTTGTTTAACGAAACAACGTATATTCACGCACAACATTTTCATACGGTTTTAACGTACTAAATTTAATGTTTTCGTTAGAACGCAAGCGTGTTTCACAAAGAACATTCATACAAACAAGAATTTTTTTCCATGAGCTACATTTTTGTTTGGAAGGTAGGTTCTAATTCAAAAAAACATAATGGAACACATGCACGATACATACAAAGGACGACGACGAAGACGACAACAAAAATAACATTAGCAAAACAATGACCAAACTAAAAATTATCGGCAAAAAAAGTGCCTTGCCCTATTGGTCATACGAAGTATTATTTAATATGGGTATTATTTCTGATTAAAGAAGGTATTGTATCTCTCTATATGTGTGTATGCGTATGTGTATGTGTATGTGTCTGTATGTGTGTGTGTGTGCGAGCGCTATGACGCATTTATGATTTTGCCGCCACTATTATTGTCAGATTTGCCGCTTTCACTCGACCAGACAAGAAGAAACCTTACAACTAGCCTGTCTACAGACTTTTACGACTTTAAGTAATGGGAGAAAATTATTGCAATTGTTATATATATATATATATATATATATATATATATATATATATATATATATATATATATATATATATATATATATATATATATATATATATATATATATATATATATATATATATATATATATATATATATACATATTTACAATGCCAGACCTTACACATTTAAATATGTTTCCCCTTGAAATTTGTCGCCTTAGGCAATTGTTTTGTCTGCCTAATTAGAAAGCCGTCACTCTGTGTTTATGGGATAAATGGTCAAACTACAATTAAATGAATATACAAACTTTAACTTCCTTGTTCAAAGAAGTGTATATTTTTTTTGTATCAAAATGAAAATCAAATCACTAAACTATGTTTCATTGATTATTAGTTTCTTGAAAATATTCGAATGTTTAGGTAAGTCCTCGTATTGTTCTTTTTCATCGACAAACCGGCAGCGTACACCATTATTAGGGACATCAAAATGCCACGTTTATGCAATACTTTGCATTTGTAAATAACCTTCTGAACTTATATGATATTCGCTGCAATACAAAAAATTAACTCTTGAGTTAGCTTTAATTTTAATTGTTATTCAACTGCTCGCATTGACCAAAATCTGAAATAAATTGCAGCATTTATTCGTTCTTTAATATCGACTCCCTCTTTATATGGTCGTCAAACCTTGGAATAAAATTGCATATTGTTTACTGAGACGTGATATAGATCAATTTCTTTATATATCACATCATTTCTCTCTCTCTCTCTCTCTCTCTCTCTCTCTCTCTCTCTCTCTCTCTCTCTCTCTCTCTCTCTCTCTCTCTCTCTCTCTCTGCAAATGATTAAGTGGATCACTGTATCTTATTAATAGTTTTAACTATATGCAGTGGCGCAGCTTGGATGGTTGGGCCCATTTGCTGGACACCATGCTAAGCTTACCAATGGACCCTGCTTTATCTCTAGTGTAAAAGAAATAATTCCTGGGTACCTATGCTTTGGATGCTCTTGCTATGTGTTATTTACGTCCCTAACCATATGAAAAAAAAAAAAACATACTTTTCAACCATTTTTTTTTACTAAATTATACAACAATGCAAAAAATCAATAAATGATTAGACTCATGTCTCAAATGATTAGATTTAGATCGTTATAAATAATTAGTCGTTTCGTATTCCGATCTTTTCGTATTGCAGAAAAGCAATAAATGATTAGACTCATGTCTCCAATAATTAGATCAGATCCTTACAGACAATTAGTCGTTATGTATTCCGATCTTTAGAATCCACTATGCTCTACAAGTTCGGATAAGTTTACAGTATGATTTAAACTGTAAATTCTATATTTGTATCCACAAATTACATATATTATATAATGATAAAGGTTATCAAAATAAGTAAATGACGTTGAGGTCTGATAGAAGCAGATCCATATATATACACACAACGCAAACCAAGCCCATAGCAATTAGTGAAGGCAAATTACTTTGACCCAGCTCATACATACGTCCGTACGTCTGTAAGTCTGCTGTCTCAAATGTTTGTTTGCTTTTTTGCAACTTGGGACAAGAACCATTCAACGTATACAAACTGATTTTGGCTAATATTTTAATGTTTCTCAGCTGCAAGTGGTTCATTCAATCAAGCGTAATCGACAACTCGCGCGGGTTCCGCAGAATTTTCGCTAGTCACCTTCTTTGTTCACTAAGTGCATTTTTTAAAACATTTTTTAAAATCTTTAAATATAATACTTTGATCAGGTCCGTTCTTGCCAACATTATTTTGCATTCATTATTACATGTTGCTGATTGATAACATCAAATACATATTGCTGATGTAGCCGAAAAAAGGCACCAAATACACGTTGCCGATAAAAGGCACCAAATACATGTTGCCAATAAAAGGCATCAATTACATGTTGCCGATAAAAGGCATCAAATGCCTGTTGCCGATAAATGGCCTCAAATACATGTTACCGATAAATGACATCAATTACATGTTGCCGATAAAAGGCATCAAATGCCTGTTGCCGATAAATGGCCTCAAATACATGTTACCGATAAATGACATCAAATACATGTTGCCGATTAAAGGCACCAAATACATGTTGCCGATAAAAGGCATCAAATACATGTTGCCGATAAATGGCATCAAATACATGTTACCGATAAATGACATCAAATACATGTTGCCGATAAAAGGCCTCAAATACATGTTGCCGATAAAAGGCCTCAAATACATGTTGCCGATAAAAGGCATCAAATACATGTTACCGATAAATGACATCAAATGCCTGTTGCCGATTAAAGGCACCAAATACATGTTGCCGATAAAAGGCATCAAATACATGTTGCCGATAAAAGGCATCAAACACCTGTAGCCGATAAATGGCCTCAAATACATGTTGCCGATAAAAGGCATTAAATACATGTTGCCGATAAATGGCATCAAATACATGTTGCTGATAAATGACATCAAATACCTGTTGCTGATCAACATAATCAAATAATGTTGCTAACAAATGACATCAATTTTGTTGCTGATAGGTGGCACAAAGTTCATGCTGCTGATTCATAGCATTAAGTTAATGTTGTTCGTTTAATAGTTTAATATTGCTTCTTTATCGTATTATAAACTCTAAGCTGCCTAATCAAAGAGCAGATAAAGCCAGAAGTGCGTATGTAAGTTGTGCGAGTCGGCCATGGACTGTTTATATGACGATAATCTCAGAGAAAAAAAAACAACATAACATTCAACTCTCATAAAGGCAATTCTTGACGATTTTATGTAAATTATATTTTTATATGCGTTTTGGAAGATGTTTCCTATCAGTTACAGATCCTTATTTAAGGGTATGAATTCTTATTGAGAGCCTCTGCTATGTAGCTATTTATAGAACATGGGTTTCTCTATCGTTGAAGTAATTGCTACGTTAGCATCACTCACTCAATTCCAGCAGTAGTAGGAGAGATAAAGATTTGAACATTCCACAGTATGGTCTTAATATATTATCTAAAGTGGCATGTGTGTTCTGCGTAGAAACTCAGTATTAAAAGCAAAGGATGTGTTGTTTTGTTGGACATACAAATGACTCTGGGATTTAATGTTTTTTTATAGACGAGTTCAACTTGACTTGGTCGACTCCCTTTCATCTATCCTTTCATTTCAAATGTTCGTATTATTATTACGTGCAAATATTCAATAAATACACACCATGATTATTTCTCCTCTTGTGAATAATTGACCTGTGGTATATCAAAATTGTCAGCACGCTCGGTCCCACCTATTTATTTTATCAAGACTGAATATTTGAACTTGGTTTATATCAAGAAATTTATTACCAATATATAATACATTAGCGGTCATGACACGAAAAGTAGCAACAAGATAAATGTATTAGAGTTACAAGAAGATTTGAAGTGACTAGTGTACTATCACAGTCGAATAGCCTAAGTAAATTCATTGTTCCACATAACTGTTCGGGCACCGAGTGACCAAGTGGTCTAAAGCGCTGACCGTTACGTAAGTGAGAAAGCCTGCAAGTAGCTTCTCGTAGGTCGGTGGTTCTTCCCGGGTTTTTCCAGGGTTCTTCCTCCACCATTAATACTGGCCGACATGTATAGCCACTCTTTTGCTGAAAATGGCGCTAAACCCTATAACAACAACAACAACAACAACAACAACAACAACATAATTGTTATAAATTAAGAGGTAACCTTTAAATAACCCAGGAATAAAATAATAGCAACACAGGATTAAAACCTTTTAATCGGTAGCTAATTTGTTTTCTTGATCTATTATATTTCATACGGTCAGTTTTGTAAACAATTAGACAAGCGCGCTAATGAACTTAAATTTTGAGTCCATCTATAACCTTTAATGGCATAGAAGGAGCCAAAACTTTAACGGATTAGTCACGGCTAACGATGACATTTAACGGACTTACAGCAGGTATACTACTATTTAGTGCCAAGGATGCCCATGGAGGTTAAGGAAATAAGTGTTACAAAAAGCAACCGAGATTGTATTGACTTTGTTAAAGATGGATATGTAAGCTAGTATTGAATAAAAAAATGGATACGAAAATTACATTCTGTAAAAGGAAACTGGACTGCCTACAGAAACCACGCGTA
Organism: Potamilus streckersoni; assembly: GCA_016746295.1. Taxonomy (NCBI): domain Eukaryota; kingdom Metazoa; phylum Mollusca; class Bivalvia; order Unionida; family Unionidae; genus Potamilus; species Potamilus streckersoni. The sequence goes on from JAEAOA010002072.1 coordinate 1,091,199, forward strand.
TTGTTCACTAAAAATTCATTTCAGTTGTAATAGTCGATATTTTTTGTGAACATTAACAAAAACAGTGGATACAGTTGAATCTTTCCTCTTTATTGACTCTCATGAAAAGTAATCAGATTCTATATATTAATCAAAGTTATATTGTGTGTATACTGTCTGTATATCCTGAGAGAGACTAAAATCTCACTGGGAATAAACAAAAATCAGTAGGTATACCTTACCTATCAAAGAGTCGGGGTGGGGACTTGTATAAAACAAGTTTGTTTTACACAGATGCAAAATAAATTACTCTACTCAACGAACTAAATGGATGATCATTTACATTTAATGCATTGGCAGTTAACTTCATCTGGCTGACATTTTGCCAAAAAATTTAAGATCTAGCCTTTTTATTTATAATTAAAACCAGAGTCAGGAGCGCGCAGGAAATAAACGATTGTGTCACGAATTATTGTTAGTCTACCTTAATTCCCTCTGCTCTTTGAAAGTATGGACCAAAACTATGTGTATGTACCTATATAAACTTAAGCGGTTTTACCAGTTTATTGAATGTTTGTTCTCTTCAAAGTATGTTCTTACCATTTCGTTGCATGCGCATTTCTATGTCAATGAATACATTGCACTGCATTAGATAATACATTGAAATTCACAAAACAGGAAATGTTAAATATAAAACATCAATCAAGGCAGAAAAAGATATGGGCTAGCAAAGAAGATGTAATGCAGAAAAAAATTCCGATCAGAAATGTTTAATGCCAATATTTATCAGATGCCAATAATTCGTGTTCCACTACATAGATTATTACGACAGATACGTTTTAACATGAGGTCTCTGGACAGTTTCTTTGTTGAATTTTCATCAGACTATCTATAATGTTGTGTGTGTGTGTGTGTGTGTGTGTGTGTGTGTGTGTGTGTGTAACTTTAACAATCTTCCAGTCATAGCACTGCGGCATCATGCCGCAGATATATAGCATCATGACCACCCAACCACATTATCCTGTCTCTAGGCCGACCTCTTAAAGCGGTGAACCATACGTGGCAGCTGTTAGTACCATTTTTATAAGTATTTTGTATAACTCATCCAGGGATCGACCTCACGACCTTTTGTATTCGAGACTGACGCTCTACCCACTTAGACCACTGGAGATGTCCCATCAAATGATGACAAATTGCAGAACAATGAGTGTGATTATACATTCAAGACACAGAAAAGCTTGTTGTGGAAAAGGGGTGGTTTTTCATCTGAAGCACAAGCTACGTATTATGTCTACAGTACTAGTCTTTCTAAACAACTAAACAGTTCCTATACATACATACAGTAAATATAAAACCACATTACATATTGGTGGGTGAATTTGTAAACACATTGCTCATGCTTATTACGGTAATGACAAACACCCTACAAATTGGACAATGAAATTTAATCACTGTACACAATGTTCAAGATGACATGTTTAAATAGCATGCGCATAAAACAACACACACACATACACACACACACACACACACACACACACACACATATATATATATATATATATATATATATATATATATATATATATATATATATATATATATATATATATATATATATAGAGAGAGAGAGAGAGAGAGAGAGAGAGAGAGAGAGAGAGAGAGAGAGAGAGAGAGAGAGAGAGAGAGAATAACCGTTCAGTCGATGGATTCATACACAAAATTTATAAGTGACATTCTTCGTACCTTGCTGTATAAGTATTCAGCTAGGTTGATAACCTCTGTTTATAAAATCGTCGACTAAAGTACCTATCAACTGCGGCAGCTGAACCTTGAGGATATCTTTAACGTTCTTGCTGCTAGAAGTATCACTTCGGTAGGTGTGCTATCCAAGACCCTGAGGCCTACAGGAAAAGAAATGAAAACGACAAAACCGAACCTCAAGAAAAAGGCAGACTGCCATTAGACAACTTCTGTTAGCATTAAGCCAGCGAAATATCAGAGCTATTTGCGGCTTTTCATCCCACGTATGTAGCGTCCCAACACAATTTAGTAACAACACAATTTATTTTTATCAGGAAATTAAAGGTGCTGTGCACATTGTATTGGAACGGACGGTATTTTCATCCTAATTATATTCTTGCCTGTTTTCGTACGTAAAATGCAATGACTTTAACGCTTTTCAGCACGTATTAGATTGGTACTGTGTATGCCATTATAGCTTAAATTTGCGTAAATATGATGAAATGTATGAATTTCAATATTGCAGCCAGTATAAAAAAATGTAAATGCATTAAATTAAATTCATCATTAAAAAACTATGAAATTAAAGAAAATATTACTGTCAGTAATGAATAACCAAGTAAAATAACTAAGCTCAACCACCTTGCACGAAACTTCAAAGGTTTAAGTTGTTCGTTAGTAGAAAGGGCAATAAACGTCTTATCTCTGATGTGGATAAGTTAGCTCTCTTTTGTACTCTGATTTATTGCTATAAAATCTAAAGGAACCGTGCGTTTAATATATCTTAATACACCAGTCACAATCAACAGAGATAATAAGGAAACGATTTTGAAATAGATTGAAATTTTTTTTCAAAAGCTTACATGCAAGCGTAATTAGGAGAAACAGTCTCTACTACAAAAAGTTGGTGAATTTTGAATAACACACTATCCTCAATAATTAAAAAAAAATAGTTTTCGTGCTATAATTTATAGTATTCTCCCATGATCGAGAAATTTTTATTTGAAGCAACGGCTATCATACACCTTCACATTCCATAAATTCTATTATAAACCTATAATTGCATTTCTCAAATGTATATTTCATCAAGTATTATAGTCGATCAACGCTAAAATGTTATTTTCATGTACTATTAAGCCTTTTTATAGCATGAAACAAGTAGAGAAATTTTTTGAGGAGTCTCAAAATGTGAAAAATAAAACCTAAAAAAGTTGTTAAGTTATTGCTAAGCAACTGTCCAAAAAATTACGCATGCTTAAACAGTACGTTTTGGAACACTGCATAAAATAACCGATCCGCAATTATTCAATGAATTCATGAACACAGTTTTAAAGGGACATCATTCATCAAACCTTACTGTATAAGACTCAGGTACACCTCTGCCTGTAAATGTTCCAGAGCAATTGATGCGGCTGACTACCGATGTTCTTGCAGCTTGAAGTATAACTTCGGTAGGTGTGCTATCCAAGACCTTTAGGAGTGAAAGAAAAATTGAACTTTAAGAAAAAGGAAGATTGACAAAGAAGACTGCAAGTCATGTTAGTATTCTATATAATATTTTGAACATTTGCAAGTTTTACTCGTTTCTCTCTCAAATGTGTATAAATCATTTCGTACTCTGCTAAAGTATTGGATCAGAGCCAAACTGTTCACATGCCAAAGTTATAAATGTTGTCTTGCTTTTGGTCTCCCCTCATGTTCTCAATTGTGATAGTTCATCAGTAGCAGACATTCACTTTCAAGCGTAACTTAAAGTAAACGTAAAACAGATCACATATTGTCTGTGTGAATTTGGAAATTCACGACCCATGTATATTAGGCACTTGTCTTCTTCCTTAATGTCTCACTGAATAGTTGTATGACATGGCCTCTCAGCATTTAATATGGAAAATAAATCTGTAATTTAGCTTAAATTGACATGGGTAAGTGTACGTGATTTAGATTTTTAACGTAGCAAGTGTTTTAGTCATATTGCTACGATGTCTGGAGTATGGTAGTTTATGATACACTGTGGCATAATCCCCCATCCAGTTTGTACGGGGAGAGCCAAGCGAGGCAGCTGGTAGTACCACTTTTATAGATCTTTGTTATTACTAGACCAGGGTTCGAAACCGCGGCCCTCCGCATCTGAGGCGGACGCTTTATTCAATTAGTCCATAGTAGTGATCTGTTTGCATTTGCATTGTTATGGGCTTGAAGATGGGTTGGTTTCTTTTGTGACTAAGTTTATCAGTTAGACTAGCACTGGAGATTAAATATGTTGAGCTTCCATTGAAGGATCAACTTGTTATACATGTCTGTTATGTTTGCTGCAGATGCAAATGCCTCAAACTCTATATAGATTAGGATCAAATGAAACGCATTCCGATTAATGTTAATAACATTGCAATGATCACGCGTATAGCTCATACTGGCAGTTTAAACCGCCTTGAGAGAGGAAATTATTCAATAAGCACTTCACTGTCGGAAATGAAAACTATAAAAGATTAGTTGGAGTTAGTGTAGGAACAGTATAAAATATCACTTGTACAAGGAATTAAGTTGAATAACTTAATGGAATCATACGAGCACACAGTATAACTATACATAAAAATCACAATATGTCCTCAAGTACATGGTCATAAAGTATAAACATGTATGTGTATGAAATTTCAAAGTACGTTTCAGATACATTTAAATATGTATGGGCAATATTCTCTCACTACGTCTCTACACCAGTCCTTAAAAAACTCTTAATATCGGATATTTATCACTGTTTTTTTTTCTTTTATCCGACATTTTGAGGTGAAAGTCTGCCAAAAAGACAAGACACGTGGAATTATATTAATATTTTTAAGACCAGAAAAGAAAAGGCGGGGTAGGCGGGGACGAAATTGTGATGAGGCAAATGAAGTAAGGTTCCTTGACTAGGATATTAGTCAACCAAGATTGATTCACTGGTATAACTCAATCATGCACTCTTTTATTCATGAATCCGGTATTAATAGCCTACTAAAGGGTTTGTGGATCCCACTGATGATTCTCGGGTAGGTACAAATAATTACGTATAGGGAACTACTACTTCATAAAGGAAATGAACCTGCTGAATCGAACAAGCGATCGTGTCGCACAATCAAATATCCATGCTTTATAATGATTTATTTTAAGAATGAACCTGTTACACAAATTTTATTAGAAAATATAAGCAAATGAACAACAATGCCAAAACATAACACATGTTTTATATAAATCTGACCTTGATCCCGATCTCAAAGAAGCAACGAAGTGCTTAGCAATACAGACTGACTTAGCTACATAATACTCATAAGAAAGTATGATGGAAATCTATAAAAGAAATTATAAAATATATGATAATAAAAACATTGGATAGAACCCACAACAAATTGTTAAAACACCGCCAGCGCTGGGAAAGTGATTGATGTGTCTGGATGTTTTTCTAACATGGGTTCGAATATTAAAGCTTTATTTAACAACAACAACAACAACAATACTAATACTAAAAATAATGTTCTCATTACGACTTGTGTTCACTTTTAACATTTAGTAGACACTGTTATTATACTATATTCCTGCCACTTCAAGTAACACCAGATGAAACAAGCAATAAAACAACTAAACAAGCAGCAAGACAAGATAATAATAATAATAATAATAATAATAATAATAATAATAATAATAATAATAATAATAATAATAATAATAATTAATAATAATAATAATAATAATAATAAATGTGTCATAAGGGTACATATACAAGATGCTGCATTGCTATTTTCGACTAGGCAATAACAAAGTGGAATAACGTTAGTCAGAGACAGAGCCACGTATTGATATAATCATCGAAAACCCATTAATTTAATTGATACCCAGTTGTTTTGCATGGTGATATTTACTTAACGCCCTCTTGCTCAGCGTGGTGTTATTTTTCATTTATAATCAAGTCTGTAACTCACGTACTTAATCTCTGAATAGCAGGCGTGCGGGAGAAAATAAAGCAATACATACATACATACATACATACATACATACATACATACATACATACATACATACATACATACATACATACATACATACATACATACATACATACATACATACATACATACATATACACACACACACACACACACACACACACACATACATACATACATACATACATACATACATACATACATACATACATACATACATACATACATACATACATACATACATACATACATACATACATACATACATACATACATACACGTTACCGTGAAAGGGAGTCAGCTACTGAGTTTGTGGTTGCTACATTTGTAACTGAAGAACCAGACGACAACGGAGGAGTGGCGGAAGTACTTCCTAGTTGTCCTTTGACGAGAGATGAATCCTATTTCGACGTCGTCCTTGACGTAATATTAACAACGTGAAGAGGTGAAGGAGATACTCCACGACCGCAAAAGTATATCGAAAGAGAGACCAGGTATGACGGACTTGTAAGAGTTCAGTTTGAAGTTACACCTGTGAAGCTGAAACCTCAGAAACTTTACTGAACGAAATTCGCACTGTGCTTGACTTAGGGGTCATTGGACCAGCCGAATCCACATATAGTTCGCCGGCTGTTTTAGTGCAAATTCCAGTTCGCAAGGAAGGCCGTCTAAAACTTACTTTTGCAACACCAGATAGAACCTTCCAATGGGTGGTCATGCCGTTCGGGGTCCAGAACGAACCCAGTGTATTTACCCGAATGATGAAAAAACTGCTATGAGTCTGAGTATTATTACGCGTGTGCCCTGTACCGTAAAGAACGACTGGGTCAGATTCTACTGAAAATAAACGTGGTTCCTTTTATATTTAGAGATGACATAAGGAAGTAATCATTGAACTGTCTCCAGACCACACACACACACACACACACACACACACACACACACACACACACACACACACACACACGGGCGTGCATACATACATGGGTTAATCTTTCTTAATGCTTCATACGAATGGATGAAGCAATGTACCGTTTAAGAATGAAATTTCTGTTTTGTTCTGTTCTTGCCTATTTTGTTCATATCAAGTGAGTGGGAGAGGAAAAGACTAGTTGAGTTACATAGTGAAAATTTAACTTATAATATATTAGATTATGAACCGGATAAGGAATTATCATAATTCGCTGATTCAACTATACAGCAGGGCAATAGTGAGAAGAGAATTGCGTTCCAATAATATTTATTAACTGGCAACACAAGGGACAGCCACTTCATTATTTACTATTCATGTCTGACACACACCTCTCAACAGACTGTAAAGATTTGTTTCAAAAGACACCAACCTACCTGCCCCTCCTCCAACGAAAACTTCCCCAGCGGCCTACCCCACCTATTCTGACACTCAGTCGTCAGAGATGGACTCATCCGTAATGATACAATATCTGTCACATATTTTGATGTGTCATCTTGATATGGCTGCATATGAAAAGTTTAGCAGAACAAATGTCAAAATTTCATTGAAATTTAAGTTTGTTTATTTATTGTTTGATCCCGTCTGATGCACAAATGTGATAGACAATAACGACACCCCTTCCTTTATGGCAGCTACAAAGTTTGGGGAATGTTTGCTCAGTGATTCAGGAGGATACATGCAAAAAAAGACGGTGAGCATCAAAGCATCTTGGAAGATTTCTATTTTATAACTGCGTAACAAATTTCAGAGCAATACATTACACGAATTATGATCCTGACACTTGAAAGTAAGATACGTGGAAGTGACTGGTCCGCCATCCAAGGAAGTATTGTTTGTCTTAAGATAGTCTGCTTCCAGTCAATGGTCACATTTGCAGTCTTCTATTTCATTATCATGAATAACATTTGGAGTTTCAAGGTACTTAGTGTCTTCCAATCAGCAAACAAAATCAGAACTGAACAGTACGGGCCGTTTATTTTAATTGCAGATAATAGTTACACCAATGCTAACCATGTTGCTGCCTTTGCTAAAATGACTATTCAAATGCAATGGCGGCTACTCGTACTATTTTAACAACTGTTACTATCAATAATGCTTTGCATCATGTTCAACATCGTCCTCGTCATCATCATCTTCAACTTCTTCTCTTCTATGAATTGAGACGAGCACCGTCATTATAATCGACAGAGCTGCAACTTTTCCAAAAGGACATAATTCTCAAAGATGCCGGCAGACAGAGAGACGGACAAAGACAGAGACTAAGCAACAAACTGATAGGATACTCAATATTATCTCATTGACCGTGTGTGTCATTTCCACACGCATATGCATAAGATTGTGTACAAGATCGCGGAAATTATATTTATATTACTTCTGTATAGACATACTGAAGCTGTGAAACATTTTAATGGAGGTTTAGATCAGCTTGTGAGAGTAGCATTTCAATAATCTTTCTAAGAGTCCAAACTGGTTATAATCAATGCTTTACGTGGAATTTGGTTTGACGCTCATATTAACTTTATATTATGCGGATAAACATTTCCAAGATAGAAGAGAATGTGATATTTCTTAACATTTAACGGAACCAAACTTTCATTAAATCAGTTTGTTGCTTAGTCTCTGTCTTTGTCCGTCTCTCTGTCGTCTCTCAAACAGGAGAGATAATAAAAGTTGAGAGAAACTTTGAGCACGTGTATAACAAATTCTGAGGTGAAGTTTCAATACAAAGCACTGGTAGACTTACCTCTCTCTCTATCCCTGTTCCCCTTGCAGCATTCACAAAAATATGTTAACTTGAAATATTTTCTACTCACTTGGTATTTATCTACTTTTATATCCGCTTCTACTTCCCTTCCCAAAACACCGAGCCTGTTGACTGCTCGTTTTATAATGTCCCGGATGCTGTACGTAAATACAGAGCCACTATTTTATAATAGGTTTGTTAGTAGCCAATTGAATCAGCCTTCTTTATACTGAAGTCATTTTCACACTAAAAGATGTAATATGGGAGTAACATGAATGCTACTCGGCACGGTTGTATCCATGGTATTAGTAGTTCAACCAATCAGTGCGTACGTCGGAGAAATTGATGTAATCCAATATCGGACGAAAGAGAATCTTTCATCTCTCCAATTTTTGATATTTTTTGGGCGCTTCTGTATATCCAGTCAGCAACTGACACTATCTCTTCTCCCTGCAGCCAATAGTTTTATGTGCTATTCTGCAAATCCATTGGTATCCTGTGCGGTTAAGTTATTAAAAACGTTTCACATTCCGTCGACTTAATTTGTAACTTTGCGTTCAAGTGTTCGTTATTGTGAAACAAGTTTCATAACTGCCTCTGCCTTACTAAGAAGCTAGAGAGGGCTGGAAATTATATTGGTGGAATCTTCAACATAGTAAAACTTGTGCATAAAGAAGCTGTCTACTAGAGACACTTTAGCAAAGATCTATGATATCTTGAAGGTTTTAAATGAGATTGACAGTGAGAAAGAAAAAGGAAAATCAAGTACTTAATTTAGTGCATATATATATATATATATATATATATATATATATATATATATATATATATATATATATATATATATATATCTCTCTCTCTCTCTCTCTCTATATATATATATATATATATATATATATATATATATATATATATATATAATCAACATTTAGTCTGGATGAATACCTATCTAAAAATCGTCCTGAAAGACAATGTGACTGATATATCTGCTAACGAGGTGGGGGGAGGGGGAAACTTGGGCGGAAATTAGGCTATTTCGTGATCTAATACATTTTACCTTTTATGGATTTATACTTAGGGGATGTGAAGTGTAATAAATTTGTTTGACTGAAGAAATTCATAAGCTAATTGAGGAAATGAAAATCATATCGTGTAACAAATGATTCAAAGCGGATGGTTTTGTTGTCGTGGATTTTAATAATGAATTTAATGAACCACCACCACCAAATATACGATAAACTGTATTATAGCAACTGTAACAAGTGCAAACTGTCACCACCATTACTTCCATATTTGAAGTTGAGGATAACACGGTATAACAATACTTGTGGAGGTTTGTGCGTTTGAAGCCTCGTCTATGACAGCCTTTTGTCGTTGCCATTATCCGTTGGGGTCATTATCTTTGTAATAAAGGAAAGATTGAGTAAAATTGATATTTTGAGGAAAACCCCAGCACAAAATATATTCATATGATTCCGTGATGGGACAGGACAGATATGTGTTGCATAATTGTAAATCTTCGTTATAATAGGATGAGACGACGGGATACTGTATTTCATATTTGCAGCAGTATTCTTTTCAAAGTTTGTAAATCCGCAAATGTACTTTAATTTTTTACATCATCATGCCAGTTATAAATTGAAGAAATTAAGCGAAACCCATGCATTTAAAGTAAAGGTTTTTTTTTTTTACAATCTTACATCATTGAATTCCACGTGAAGTCTGTAGAAGCAAATACACGTCTGGCCTTCGATAAAGATTTATCTGATATATGGTGTTACGGACATAAATGCTGACGTTTTACATCTCGCTATAATAAAACAGCCTTCATTCAAAATATGGTCTTATCGAGGGTTAATGATGGATATAAAGAAGTTAGGAAAACAAATGAATCACCAATCTTGCAGCAGTAAAGAATTTTTATCTATATGATGATGACCAATTGAGATAAAAATGTCTTTCTTACCAAGGAGTTATGGAAATTTTTTTCTCATTCTTATGGACACTCTATTACGAAACAAAAATATAGCCTGAACATGCTTTCTTATAAACAAATTAATTTCGAGTTGATTTCCTAAATGAATATGTAATGTATTAGTCATAATAACCTATGTCATGCTTCTTTAGGTTATTAAGCAGCTCAAAATAAATATTTTTCAAAATTAGAAATTGTATATTTTTATTCCGGTGGGTTGTTCGTCACGTAAATAACTGCTGCTTGTTATATCCCTTTGGAGGATCTCAGTTGATGCAGTTTTACGCACAATTACGCTTATCACCCATACCACCTTCGCGAGAAAAAAACTAAACAAAAGAACAAATAAATAAATAAAATAAAATTTGGTTATTATATTTTTATTAAAAACCATTAGTGTTTATGCAACTTTTGAAGAAAACAGCTTTGATTACATTTAAGAACATGAATGAGGTATGTAATGCGGACATTACTGTAAAAAAGTTCCCGAAATTGATGACTAAATATAGATAAAGAATTTTTCCATCAGTCGAATAACTTGTCACATCAAAACTCCTGGACACAAACAAATTTTTTAAAATGTCCTAAACATTTTTGTCTTTTTTATCTATATGAAAAGAATAACTTTGAACGTAACACATCTTAGAATAGATGAGAATTATTTCAACATGACTTGTATAAAATAATGACCCATATTTCCATAAATTAGTGTTTTCAGATCCTTGAAGAAATATTACAGCTTAACATTGTTAAATACCTTGCCAAATAATGGTGCAGATTGTATATAATGCAAAAAATAAAACTGTCTGTGTTAACCCCCAATTCACTACCACACACCCAATGGAACTCAATATCTAAAGCAAAATCAGTTCAGAAGTAAATTCAATTCTCAATCGCCTTTCATTCAGTCA